>JAODAL010033694.1:0-45253 GCA_025379985.1 Phyllomedusa bahiana | reverse complement strand
GCAGGAGGGATGCTTTAATCATTTTAATGTGAGGGAGGGGGGCTGTTATCTATTGTTATATGTGCAGGGAGGGGGGCTATTATCTACTGTCTATGTGCAGGGAGGGGGGCTATTATCTACTGTTATATGTGCAGGGAGGGGGGCTATTATCTACTGTTATATGTGCAGGGAGGGGGCTATTATCTACTGTTATATGTGCAGGGAGGGGGGCTATTATCTATTGTTATATGTGCAGGGAGGGGGGCTATTATCTACTGTTATATGTGCAGGGAGGGGGGCTATTATCTACTGTTATATGTGCAGGAGGGGCTATTATCTACTGTCATATGTGCAGGGGGGGCCTATTATCTACTTATATACGTGCAGGGAGGAGCTATAATCTACCTACATATGTGCTGTGAGGCCTATAAGCTACCTACATATGTGCTGTGAGGCCTATAAGCTATCTATATACCTGCTGGGGGACCTAAACCTGCCTATATACCTGCTGGGGGACCTAAACCTGCCTATATACCTGCTGGGGGACCTAAACCTGCCTATATACCTGCTGGGGGACCTAAACCTGCCTATATACCTGCTGGGGGACCTAAACCTGCCTATATACCTGCTGGGGGACCTAAACCTGCCTATATACCTGCTGGGGGACCCAAACCTGCCTATATACCTGCTGGGGGACCTAAACCTGCCTATATACCTGCTGGGGGACCCATAACCTGCCTATATACCTGCTGGGGGACATATAAACTACACACCTACCTACTGGGAGATATATAAAGTATATAACCACCTACTGGGGGGGCGTATAACTTACTGGGGGACCCTTTTACCTTCACTGGGGGACACATAATTTACTGCGTGTGAAGTCGCTAACAGTCGTTAAGCCGGTTGTTAAGGCCTCAGCTCAAGTCAGTTGATAAGAGTTAGCAATCGACTCCGCGGACTCCAGTCGGTTGTTAAGCCAGTTGTTAAGGCCTCAAGTCGATTGTTAAGACCTTAGCAATCGACTCCGGGGACTACCATAGACAATGCATTGTTTATGGCGCGTCCGTGCCGTAAATAATGTGCATGTCACTTTCTCCCCCCGCGGCGGATTCGCCGAGCGGGGAGGAGCGACGGATTCCACTGTTCTCTATGAGAGCAGTGGATTACCGTAATGACTCCGAAGGATTGGCGCCGTATTGAAGCGCAAATCCGGCGCGGAATACGGCGCCAATCCGTCGGCAAATAAGCCGTGTGAACGGGGCCTAAGACTTTCCTTGTTGCCCATAACAACCAATCAGAGCGCCCCTTTCATTTTTTCAGAGCACTATATGAAATGAAAGGGGCAATGTGAGTGGTTGCTATGGACAACAAAGAAAGGCTTAGTTTTCTTACATGAAGCCCTTTAAGAGTGTGTTCACATGGGTGACATGTATGAACGGGGCTGCGCCAGAAGTCTGGTGTCTTTTCAGCCTGCCATCTAGCGCAGCCCCGTTCGCTATGATTTTAAAACTCCCGCACGCCAATATCAGGCGCATTACAGAGCACAAGCGGCACTTTGTAATGCGCCTGATTTCGGGACGTGTGCGGGAGGTGGGACGCACTAGAACTGTACGAAGCGATAGATTTATAGCTTCACTATGGCAATTTTGGGCGCATTACTGCTGGAACAGGTAAATCACTTTCAAAGTGATTTACCTGACCCAGAAGTGTCGTCTTAGCGCAAGAATGCGCCTGATTTATGACCTGCATTAGACCGGGTTCATAAATCAGGCGCAGTCTACACTAATTTATTGCGCATAAAAAGTGGCATCTGGGTGCCAAAAATCATATAGATCGCCCATGTTGTAATTGTGTTGCATCAAAACCATATCCGGAAAAACCATGTGGTTGGTTGCTATGGGTAACAAAGACAGTTTTACTGCTAGACAGTTTTCATACATAGGGTATGTTCACACGGCTTATTGCGGCGCGTATAGTATGCACCATAATACGCTGTGTGTCTTGGAACTATGCGCTGATCAGCATGTAATTCCAAAGCAGGGGGAGTGGGGGGGGGGGGGCAGTCAATTCTCCCCCCGCGCGTACAATACGATCGTATAGGGGAACGTAAATATAAATATATATATATATATATATATTTTAAGTTCCCCTATGTGTATTAGTTTCTAGTTGTCTCCCTGCCTTCCCCTATGTGAACTCTTATAGCATGAGGATATACCAAATGCATGATAGCTACCTTCTTCTTGTCAATATGTGAAAATATGTGAAAATTAAAAATTATGGCAGTGTCCTTTTAAAGCTAAGTTGTGGGACAGGATTGTGTAATATCTCTATACAGCCTGGAGATGTCACTGTTGTTACAGATGCTCTAGGGCACAATTTGTTGCTTCTTTTCAGTGAGCCATTACATGTTAAATAGAAATTTTACAAAACATATTCCAAATTTAAAGCGGTCGTTTCACAACTAAGATTGCATCTAATTCATTAATAAACCTAAAGTTAAACAAACGGTCAAATATAATCAATTTATTTATTAAAAACACTAGGGGCAACGTCTATAAATTTGCACGCGTCATTTTTGTACCATGGCGTCCACACACCAGTTCTAAATAGATAGAGGAGTGTACAATACAACAGTATGAATTAAAGTGTTATGTGCCAAATATTTTTGGCACATATCACTCAAGATTGGTGCATAGAGTGTTATGCGTCAAACTTTGGTAGTTTTGCACCAAACATTGGTGCATTAAAACGTGTCATCAGGTGCACAATGTGCCAAGTTTGGCCGTACGCCTGTTCATACATCTATAGAACCGGCAATATACAGCAAAAAAATGACAAAGGCAAATTCATAGATGTTGTCCTAGTTATCAAACCCCTTTAGAACCCAAGCTTCTCTGAATGCTAATAGATATGGCCACCAGTGGTCCCTGTATTTGTTAATGGCCATGGACAATTCAAGGAGTCCCATTCTACTCTGCCAGTGCTCTTTTTTCATCCATCCTGCAAACCTCTTCCATATATGATCCATGGTTGGATTCGGACATGTGCAGTGGTTATGAGCAAGGGGCATCCTATGAACTGGGAGGTGGAAGCAGGATCATATGGAATACCCACAAACCTGGAAGAGGTAAGTTAGAACATAATAATCACTCAAACTATCTTTTTTATACATAAGTTGTGGAATATAACATTTGGTTGTGATACAAACATAAAATCTATTTAAAGTATTTTTTTCACATCCCATCATTTCTGGTGTGGAATTCTGAAGTCATGATACAGAGATTTCTGGTTGTACCACATAAAAAATATTCAGTTCACAAGTGGGAAATATGGACCCTATTTATCAAAACTGAACAGACAAATTGGGCGACATCAATGAACTGTACTGTAATTGATTGCTCTATCCAACATGGCCCAAAGGGGTATTCCAGCCACAAAAAATTCTCTCTAAACAGCCAGGCAGGGATAAAAAAAGAAGTGTTCAAGCTCCATAGAGTCAACACATCAGACGCGAAGAGGAGCGGGTCTGGGGCATTTCTGAGTGGCAGTGGTGCAGGAACAGGAGGTGAGTACAACTTTTAACTTCTTTTACACCAACCTGGCCCATTGACAGAAGAGTTTTGTGGCTGGAATGCTATTTAGTATTAAGCCGGGTTCACGCAGCGTATAGCGGCGCGTGCCTGTGCATGTCTATATGTCTAATGTTGGAAGTACACGCTGGCCAGCACGTACTTCCAACACCGTTCTGGCCTGGTCCCCATTCACTTTCCCTTTCCCCGTCACTTCTTTTTATAGGCGCACTAAGGATAACGCTGTAAAATTATAGCACTCAATGAGTGCTAGGATTTTACCATATGATTTTACTGTGTTTGTGGGACGTACTTAGGACACATTACGGGGAACCAAAGTGCGCAAATATGCTGTGTGAACAAAGTGCAAATATGCTGTGTGAACACCCTTTTCATTTTCATACACAGGGTTTGTGTGTCTCAGGGGATCCAATACCTATAGAATAGTTTCAGTTCATCTTCTATGGTAGAGGATGGGGCACGTATTATCTGGCTGCATTAACAACTTCCCAGAGGTAAAGAGGAAGAGATGTTGCCACAGCCGGAAACTGAGTTTATTGCTCATTTACTAAGAGAGACAGAAATAAACCAAAGCATTCACACATTAAATATAAGTGCTGCTACTTATAGACCTGATGGACAGAAAAAAAGTGCTTTTGACCACCAGCTGGGCAGTCACGTAAGTACACCTTCTCTAAAATGGGCTTATTAGGCACTCCAAGGTACACAGTACAAGAAGGAGTACCATCCAATGGTCAACCTAGTCATTAACATTGATGATATACTCCCAGGCAGACGACAGTACCAGGCTTAACACTATGTTAAAATCAGTAACAAGAACAAAACCAAAACAATATAGGAGGACATGTATACAACACCAGTTCTAAATAGATATGGAGGAGTGTAGAATACGACAGTATGAATGAAAGTGTTATGCGCCCAACTTTTTAAGGCAGTTTTGTACCAAACTTTGGCGCATTCAAAAGTGTCATGTCTAATGCAGGCTGCGCCAAGTGGGGGCGTATGACTGTTCATACATCTATAGAACAGATCAACAACATTTTTAAGATAAACCAAAAAATGGTTCACACATGTCGTCCACAATGTTTCCTGGTTATGTGGGCTCCTACCTCCAACCAACTCAAACGATTCATTACATTAGGGGCCACATGTATGAAGACTGTCTAGGTCTAAAACTCTCTTTGTTGTCCATAGCAACCAATCAGAGCGCCCCTCTCATTTTTCCACAGCGCTATATGAAATGAAAGGGGAGCTCTAGGTGAATCACTCTGGACACATTGGGCGACATGTATAAACCTGGGGCCAACTGGTCAGTTCTATGTCTGTTTTCAAGTCACTTTGCAATATGTGTCCATTAACAATGTCCTACCTATTCCTAAATATTCCCTCTTGTATGAGCTGCATCAGCTCCTCAGGTCACTACACCTACAGACCTGTCCGATCTCTCCTGATAGGCTGTCAGCGCTGGTCGCTATAGCTACAGACCTGGGTCCACATGTATGAACTGTCTAGGTCTAAAATTCACTTTGTTGCCCATAGCAACCAATCAGAGCGGCCCTCTCATTTCATATAGTGCTCTGGAAAAATACAAAGCGCACTCTGATTGGTTGCAAAGGGCAACAAAGTGAATTTTAGACCTGGACAGTTTTCATACATGTGGCCCCTGGTGTCCTCAGCAGCTCATCACTGCAGGCTAGTAGTAGCCAATAAAGCCAGTAAACACACTCCTGAATTCAAAACTGAACTGAGAAAACAGGACGGAGGTAAGATGAATCGATGTAGTGAGACAACCCCTTTAAGTGCCACAATTTGTCTCAATCATGGTACGGATTTGTGCGACCTGTATTGCACCAAACTTTGGTGCATTCTTAGCATATTTTTGCCACATTCAAAGGGGTCATGTCTGGCAACTGTTCATACAGTGATAGAACAGGGCTACGACAGTTTTTTGGCTCAAGGTACGCCAGAAAACTGATGCAGCCCCGTTCATATATGGTTGCTCTATCACTGGAGACAAGTATCACCCATTCCTCTTCCTTCCTACTGGTTCCAGGATATGGTGTTCTGTCTGCTTCATATGGAATGCAAAATTTGGACTCCAGTGTGTAAGAGGCTTATCTAGAAGAGGCCACATTTACAATCTATAACGTGTGGTTCAAACATAAACCAACCATATCAATATACCTTCTTGTGGTGCATTTTCCTATACTGAGGCATCCCTCTAAAATGATATTAACATGATATACATATAGTTATAGCCTACAAGCGATGTAAGCCTGTACGGTGTCATGAGTACACTGCAAACAGTCTGAACAGAGCCTTGCATTGACAGAAGTGGCCATAAACTCTACAGAACCATCTCTGGTTTCCACACAAAGCTGACTAGTTTTGTGTTTATTTTATTGTCACACGAGGTTCACAAGTCAATTGAAGAATGTTAATTCTGGCAAGAGCTTCTGCCCAGCCTTCAACATGTTGTGCTTGGAGATGCCCCAGTAGATTAACAGTGTGAAGCCATGAGCTACAAAAAGGTACAGCAAAGCTGTTCTGTAAATTTGGGCCTGGCTGCTACCTTAAAGTATCAATGCTGCATTGCACTCCAATGCCTCCTTTACACTTTTCATGCTACAAGTGCTTTTTAATGTAATTTTTCAAAAAAAGGAACCTTTTTTATGTTTTTATTGTGCCATTTTTGCAAACTTCTGGATTTACTTATGCAATTGCACCAGAGTTTTGGCACAAGTTTGGTTGGGTTTTTCTCATACCAAAGCATGTGATTCAGAGATAGTCTCATTTAATGATTGTTCTTTGAATCACATGATTAGTCAAGTGAAGAAAACGGCAAAAAACACACCACGAAAATAACACAAGGGTTCATGGGGGAAAAATGCCACAAATGCCAGTATGCTGTGTTATTCTTCCAGTTAAACTTTTGATGGAAGCTCCAAATGAACCTTCTGATGGTAGCGTGAACAGTGCCTTAAAGGGGTTGTCTCATCTCAAAGTTTCATAGGATGCATGAATGAAATAATGCTGCTTTGCTCTGTCACTTCCTGGTCAAGCTGTCTGTAATTAGCATATGAGCTCCGTGTATTCAGACATCTCTGTTTATTAGTCTAGATTAAATAAATCACCTTCTCTGAGGTCTGGAGAAGCTTCTGAGCTAATGTAAAGAGTAGAGTAATTACTGTCTTTTGTCTGAAAGATCAAATAACACACAAGCTCTCACTGCCTGTGTGATGATGTCACTCCCTGCTATCAGATAGAAGAAACTGCAGGGGAGAAGGAGTACACAGGTTGGTCACTCGGAGAACCAGAGAGAGCACAGAAGGTGATAAAATCACTTGTAGCTCCTTAACAAAAAAAGATGAACAAAGCAATATATTTGGAAAACGTCTTCATTTAGTGTCCCCTACATTTTGAAAGCTATTCTTTGTAGTGAGACAACCTCTTCAAACCATTTTAGCTATCTGTCTAACAATTTGCCCTTATCTTTGTCACTGATAGCGGTAAATTGCAATCCCTAGCCAGCATCACTGGGAGCTAGATAAAGTTCCAACACCAAAGCCAGTAATACTGCAACCGTGGCGTGGCTGATAGTCTCTACTCTTATGTGTCCACCAATGGCTGCACAAGCTTCCTGACATCTCATTTGGCCATTGGCAAACGCATCGGAGGTGGACTATCGGCCGCACTCCTTATGTATTTTAGGGCACCAACAGATCATCTTACCTGTATTCAACATTCACCTTTTCATTTTCTCGGCTGTGCTCAGAACTCCTATCATGGTGAACAGAGAGAGAAGTCCATGCTTCGGCACAGACACTCAAGTCAGGAAGGAAAAAAGACAGATAGAAATCCCCTTTCAGTGCTAAGACATGGGTTTCTGTAAGAGCAGATCTACCTATCCACACAATACTTAAAGAGGTTGTCTCACTACATTGATTCATCTTACCTCAGTTCTGTTTTCTTGGTTTCACTTTGAATTCAGGGGCGTGTTTACTGGTTTCCTCTAGGCTACAGTACAAGCCAAGTCTGTAGCTATAGCAACCAGTTCTGACAGCCTATCAGGATAGATCAAACAGGTCTGTAGCTATAGCGACTCTAGAAGCTGATGCAGCCCATACAAGAGGGGATATTTCAGAATAGGTAGGAGACTGTTAATGGACACATTGCAAAGTGACTTGTTTTCGCAAGATCTTTATCATAAATCGTAATCTTTGTCTTGAGACATCCCCTTTAATGAACGTGTGTAGAGGTTTATGCTTTCTCCTCTATAATCTAAAAAAATGCATGAATGGTTCATACATATGAACATACTGTAAGCCAGAATAGGGTTGTAATCCGGGGCCAGCACATACCGGTCAGATTATCCGACCAGTATTTGTTCTGTTTTATTGGACCTGTACACGGTCGCAGGGGGGGGTGGCTTTTTTCCGCTTTTTGTGGAGAAAATCCCTCCCCCTTCACCTTGACTTCTTCATATTCCGCCTGAAAACCGGGCGGAAGAATGAACATGCTGAATGTTTTTCAGACCGTCGGCAGTCTAAAAAACCGTCCGGCAGAAAATCTGTGCAGTGGGGACCGCTGCACAGACTTTCCATAGAGGTCCGTGATAACGTTTGACAGCCGGTTAACAGACGGCTTTCAAAACCTAAAAACATCTATAAAACCGTCTGAAAAACTGGCCATGGGGACAAGACTTAACAGGTTAATGTTTAAAATGACTAGCTTTCTGGCGTATTAACGAAGAGCAGCCGAGTGTGATTACCCCATTGTTGGGTTCATAGTGAGTACATATTGTAAAACAGCTAAAACAGTTAAAAAGTGAGGAAAGTACACAGTAATGTGACCAGGACACATGGTTACATGATGTAAACGGTATCCATAGATGTGACTGATCTTTAAGGCTAGGGCCACACAGCATAGGACAAAATACGTCAGAAAGCCCGTATAATTAAATGTACGGAAATCCAATGGCAAAACGCAGGACTCTGGTGCAATTTGCAACATGTTGCTTATTCCGCCGGATTTTTAACGCGGCAGTTAAAACCCTGTGATGTATAGACTACAGCATGGGCTTTTCTCTGCTGTCTGTGCAGCTCAGTGTACCGGCGGATTCTCAGCAGTTTTAAAATACTGAAACCATTGAAAATCCAACGGTATTTCTGTGCTGTGTAGACATTTAGGGTATGGTCACAAGGTCAAATTTCGACGCGCATTTCGCGCAGAAATTACAGTAATCCCTAGTTCTCATAGAGAACTATGGATTACGCCTCCTCCCCCCGGGCATACAATACGATCGTAGAGAGGGGAGATAAGTGACATGTCGCACCGCGAGTAATGACAGTCTATGGGGCCGGCGGGCTGCCAACCTCCGCCCCCGCGTCGCGGCAGTATGCACCGATCAGCGTGACTCCCAAACACCCGTGAACATAGCCAAATGGCGACATGTATGAAGGGGGCTGTGCCAGATATCTGCCGTCTTTTCAGCCCGATATCAGCCGCAGCCCCGTTCATACATTTTTAAATCTCCCACACACCATTCTCGGGCGCATTACATAGCACATGCGGCGTTTTGTAATGCGCCCGATCTCAGGGGGCGTGCGGGATGCGGGGCGCACTGAAACTGTAGCGAAGCTACATATTTATAGCTTCGCTACAGCATTTCTAGGCGCATTACAGCTGGAACAGGTATACCACTTTCAAAGTGGTTTACCTGAGCCAGAAATGTCGCCCTAGTGCTAGAATGCTTGATTTATGAACCGGCTCTACAGCCGGTCATAAATCAGTCGCATTCTATGCCATTATTATACACATGAAATTTGGTGTTAACATGCCAAATTTCATGCATGTTGCCCAATATCTCCAAAAACAGTCAAACAGGAGTATGTGCTGAAAAAGCCCTCCTCAGCTTATACTGGAGTCAACCGTCGGCGCCCGTGCGCTGCCATGTCCCGGGCGCCGGCAGGGATCCCTCCAGCTGTATCCGCCTCCTCTTGGAGCACATACAGCTGACGATACTACTGTGGAGCAGAGAGAGCGCAAGCGGACTTGCGGCCTTACAGAGCATCCGGCACAGGCGGCATGCTATGTCTGATGAGGAGAGAGGTGAGTACTTGTATTTTTTATTTTTTTTTAAAACCCTGACTATGGGGGACATAGACCTGCCTATACCTGCCTATGGGGGACATTAAACTGTTTTCCTGCCTATGTAATTTTATTGGTATTAATTTTTTTTTTTAAAATTTTACCGTAGCCCGCTGCATTTTCCCCCTGGGCTTATACTCATAAATAATTTTTCCCCATTTTTTTTTGGCAAAATTTGGTGCCCCCTTTTATTCGGGTGGCTCATACTCGAATAATACATTATACACCACCAGCCACTTTAAGGTACACCTGTCCAACTGCCGTTAACACTTAATTTCTAATCACCAAAACACATGGGGGGAATCAGTGCATTTGGGCAGGAGACATGGTAAGAAAATCTTTTCGTTCAAACCGAGATCAAATGGGAAGAAAGGTGTTTTGAGTGCCTTTAAAACGTGCATGGTTTTTGGTCCAAAGGGCTGGTCTGAGTATTTCAAAAAACCTGCTGATCCCTGGTTTTCCCACAACCCATCTTTTGGGGGTTTCAAGAATGGTCCGAAAAAGAAAAAACATCCGTGACGGCAGTCCTGTGGGCGGAAAGCCTTGTTGATGCCAGGGGTCAAAGGAGAAGGGGCAACGGGTTCGAGCTGATAGAAAGGCAACAGTGCCAAATAGCCACCCTTTAAAACCCAAGGTAGGCAAAAGACATTTGAACGACAGTACGGCGAACTTTGGGCGTTTGGGCTACAGCGCAAAAACCAAAAACCGGGGGTGCCACTCCTTTACTAAGAACGGGAAACTGAAGGCCCCAATTTTTGCCCAACTCATCAAAATTGGACAGTAAAGTTTGGGAAAAACTTCCCGGTCCTGATGATCTCGATTTCTGCTGCGACATTGGGATGGTGGGGGTCAAAATTTGGCGAACAACATGAAAGAGGGATCCATCCTGCCTTGTATCAAGGTTTAGCTGGTGGTGGTGTGCCCCATGGGTGGGGAATATTTTCTTGGCACTCTTTGGGCCCCTTCGTACCAATTGAGCATCTTTGCAACACCTTTTTGAACTATGCCACGAAAATTGAGGCAGTTCTGAAGGCAAAAGGGGTCCAATTAAATTTCTGGTGTACCTAAAAAAGGGGACCGGTGAGTTATATTAAAAAATCCAAAATGATCCCACCCTTAAAATCTAACTTTTATTATTATCATTAAAAGCCTCAGTAAGGCAATGTAGCCTTAGCCTGTAGACATAGCCTATTGTGCTTTGTTACTACGCCACCTTCTAACATCTTTCCCTAAAGTCAGCATGCCTGGTCATATTCTGCTTTGTCCCCCAACATCATAACACCGGACCCCCCAGCTGTGAAATTCTCGTCCTTTTAATAAATAGTAGCAGTCATACTTTTCAGTGCATCCTGTTACATGAAACATAAAAGATCAGCTGATGGAATACAAAGTACTGCAGGGTTAACAGAAGAGATTTTATATTCTGAATACAAAATGCTAAACAAGCTTATCAATTTTCTAATACACTTCGGGGCACATTTACTACGGCAAAATACTGGCGTACAGGTTTCACATCACATTTATTATGTGACAATTTAGTTTCATAGGAAGGTGGTGTGGCTTAACATACAACCACATACTCCAAAAAGTGTGCCAAACAAAGCCAACTACTAAATGGTGTGAACTTAGAAGTGTCTAAACATGCACAAAATGTGTCAATAATCCTCCCCCATCTCACAATCTTTGGTTACTCTCAGGGACTAGAAATATTGGGGGAAATGTATTAGGCTGCCGTTATATACACCTGTCTTAAAGGGGTGTTCCCACGAAGTCCACTTCCTGCTAAGAGAATGGCTCAAAGCTAGCTAAGGGTAAGTTCACACGGCTTATTTTGGAAAGGGTTTCCCCTATTTTGGGGAGTGTTTTTCTTCGTGCGAAAAAGTCCCAATTACGGTAATCCACATTTTCATAGAGAACTGTGGATTACGCCTCCTCTACCCGCATATACAATACGATCGTATTGTACGCCCGGGGAGATACTTGACACGTCATTTATTAACGGCGCTTACGGCCCACGAGTAATGACAGTCTATGGGCTGGCAGGCTGCCAGCTCCCCACGCCATGGGAGAAAGCGCCTATCTGCGTGTGCTCCCGAACACCCGGGATAATTGCGGGGCGTACCATATGCCTCGCAATTAAGCCTGTGAAATACCCCCAAAAGCCAGCCAATGAAGGGGACACGGTTTTCCCTTGCGTTGTCTCCCCCTTTAGTCTTAAATTCCAAAAACGCCAATGATGCACGCTTCTGTATTCAAAACGCCCATAGAAATGAATGGAGAAAAGCTACACATGAACACTCATCTCTCCATTCACTCAGGCTGGCTGATAGCTAGCTACAAGCCAACCTCCTATTAGGAAATGGCTTTGTTGGAACACCCCTTTAATGTAAAGCTCACAGGAGTAAGATGAGCCAAATTCATTAGGCCAAATTCATTCAATGTCTGTGCTTCCAATTAAAAAAACTTGACATCACTTAGAACCTTGAGTAGATTTCTTGCTTAATTTATGCCCCTTTCTGGTGAAAGAGTGGTAAAAAACAACTCAAAAGGTGCACATTTTTTGCAGAAAAGCCAAAAACTTGGTGGCGACACACCAGTACTAAATCGATATAGAGGAGTATAGAATGCGACAGTGTGTATGAACCTGTCGTATGGTTCATAAATCTGGCATGTGGTATACCTTACATATCATCCGCGTATTAAAAAGTGCTGTGATTTTCTCGCATGTTTTGCTTATTTGACACATTCTGTTTTATTACAATGTAAGTTTATCTAGATGTAATGATAACATGTCAGTGTTTTTCTCATTCTTGTGTTATGTTTCAATTAAATCCTTTTTTAATATGAAAAAAAGCGCTGTGTTTGCCGCATACGTTTTCATACATCTATAGAACAGGGGTACGACAGGCTTTTTGGTTCACAGCACAGGGGAAAACTGGCGCAGCCCTGTTCATACATGTCGCCCTGTGTGACTTTTTTTTTCATGCCAGGATACTGGCGTAAATTTCCCCCACTGACTTTTCACATGAAAAAGTTGCACATCTGTCTAGCAAAGCTTTGATACACTTGGGTTATGGGAGAAGGCAAAATCCGCACTAATCCACAGACAAACTTTTTTTTGCAGATTTTGTCTGTTTCCCATTAAAGTCACAGTCAGAAAAATCTGCAGTGAAATTCACAGAAAAAACTGCCATAAATCTACACCAAAATCTGCACCAATGGGTGTGATTTTTACAGAAAAAACATTGAAAAACCATTTTTCTGCAGAAAATCAGCAGTGGTTCCACCTTGTGAACATGTCCTAATGGAAAGTAGCCTTGTTTGTTCAGAACTATAAGGCCATGTTCATTTCGGCGCGGATTGGCGCCGTACTGCGCGCCAAATTTGCGCTGCAGTACGGCGCCAATTCGTCGCTGTAATTACAGTAATCCACCGTTCTCATAGAGAACAGTGGATTCCGTCGTTCCTCCCCGCTCGGCGAATCCGGCACCTAGGGCGAGGAGATGAGTGACCTGCCACATTATCCAGCGCGCAATACGCGCCGTGGATAATTGCAAGTCATGGGGACCGCGTGTAATTCACTGCAACCCCGCCCCTAGTTCAAGAGACGGATTTGCGAGACCAATTCCGTAATCGCAATTCCGTTCTTGTAATGCTGTTGGGTAACACGGACCAAAACAAATGAAAATGATGGCATGATACAGCAAAAGGACAGCTCCGAAACCACTGCTGTTGTGCCCAGTGTTTACTAGCTGCACAGCTCATTGCAGTGAGGCCTTGCTGCTCTACTGGACAGAATCACATAAAAATTTAAAAGGTCTTTCACAAAGCTTTTTTGGTGCGTTTTTGGATGATTTTTTTTAATTTTACAGTTTAAAAATTGCTGTCCCTTATCACAAAAAACGCATCCGAAAAACGCAGCGGCATTTTTGGTGCGTTTTTTGTGCAGAAAGGCACAGCAATTAATGCTGTACATATTGCATAAGAAATGCATCCAAAAAGGCATCAAAACACGCACCAAAAAAATATCTCCATGTTAAAAGCACCCTTTGGGGCCCCTTTTTTTGACTAGGGGGGCGGCTTTTGTGGATTCCCCCATCCCCCTTCGCACCCACATGTTCATCTTCTGCCTGAAAACCAGGTGGAAGAATGAACATGTTCTAAGTTTTTCGGAATGTCGGACTATTGGGGAGCGTTACATGTCGGTTTTCAGACGTTTTGTAAAACCGCAAACCGTATGAAAAACCGACCAATAACCTGTGCCATGGGGAAAAGCCCTTAGGCTCTAGTTTAATGGTGCAACAGTCGTGTATGGATGAAACTGTGGCCAGTGACGCATGCACGAGTTGTTGGAGACATCACTGTTTCTCTGGCAAACTGGCAGGGCCATTGATGGGCACAGAATTATCCACATCCATATGCCACCCACTGTCCTGGCCTGAGTATTTTTGTGTTGTTGTCTCCGATAGACCAGAAAATAGGTTACTGCCATGTAAAACCTCATTTTTACATGTGCTTATGTATTCCAGTATACAGATACATGCAGCAGAGTAAATGGCTTAATGGAACAGGATGTAAAGTGCCCCCCCCCCCTCAGTTCATGGACATCTCTTGGATACCAGACATCACCAGTGTTGGTTTACATCCTCTGAAGCTGTCTCAGAGCAATAAAGCCATAGGACTGCTGTCTCCTGCAATCAATTTACCAGCCTGCATAATATGCGGACGTAAGACCGCAATACAAAGTCCAAAGGCTCATATATCTAACCAGCCACTAAACTTAGGCTATGTCTGCACAGCACAGAAATACCGTCTGATTTTCAGCGGTTACATAGACAGCTGTATAGACAGCAATGAAAACCCTGCTGTAGTCTATATAGTCTATACAGCACGGGGTTTTAACCGACGCATTAAAAATCCAGCTGAATATGCAACATGTCGCATATTCCGCCGGAGTTTTGCATTTTGCATTTCCTGTACATTCAATTGTACGGGCGGATGGCTAAACCTAAAACCAACCGCGGTGACAAAACCCACAGTCCTGCATAGGACAAAATGCTGATGACTTTCCAATGTTTTTTGTCCTGAGCTGTGTGGCCCTAGTCAAAGGGTGCTTTCACACGGTGCGGTTTTGGATGCGTTTTTTGTGCAGGAAGGCACAACAATTAATGCTATGCATTGTTGCACAAAAAACGCATTAAAAAAACGCATCAAAAGCGCAAAAAATCCGCATTGTGTGAAAGCACCCTTAGGCTACGTCTACACAGCACAGAAAAACGTCCATTTTCCCAGCGTTTTTCGTTTTCTTAAAAACGCTGAAAAAAAACAACTGAAAACAGCTCCCATAGACTCCTACAAAAAACTTTTTGTAGTCTCCACAGAACATCTTTTTTCTGCGTGTTTTATTTGCTGGTTGTTTTTTGAAACATGTTGTACAAAACGACTGAGCAGGGCAGAACATTTAGGCCGTGTTCACACGGCTTATTCCCGACGGATTTGTGAGCGCAATCCGGCTCACAAATCCGCCGTGAATAAGGGGCGGGGCGGGGGCGGGGCCGGAGCGCGGGCGGGCTGCCCTTCCCGGCCCATAGATTGCTATTATCCAACGGCGCGTATTGCGCCTGGATAATGTGCATGTCACTTTCTCCCCCCCGCGGATTCGCCGAAAGGGGGAAAAGCGACGGAATCCACTGTTCTCTATGAGAGCTGTGGATTACCGTAATTACTCCCACGGATTGGACCGTTTCTGCAGCGCAAATCCGGCGCGCAGTACGGCGCCAATCCGCGGCAAAATAAGCCTTGTGAACGAGGCATTACTATTGGGGATTATGTAAAGCGCTGGATGGCTTTTGCTGTGTTTTTTGCAGAAATACATAGCAAATCTATTGCTGTGCATCTCTGCAAAAAAATGCACCAAAAGACGCATAAAAAAAACAAAAAATGCCAAAAAAGGATGTGAAAAATCATATTGGAAGTTGTGTTTTGCAAAATAAAAGGCACCGACTCAGAAAAAAAGAATATGCCATCAAACTGCCAAAAAGAAAACCGCACAGGTAAAATTTCAGAACACACTCTTATGTAACTGGACATAGCATTTTTGGGCATGAAAAATGCAGGAAAAACCCTCTTGTGAACTGCTTTACTACAAGCCTGGCTCTATAAAAAAAAAAAAAAAAATGGGTAGAACTTAGCAAAAAGGAGCACAGCCTTGGGTGCTTTCACACGGTGTGTTTTGGGGTGCGTTTTTTTTCAATGCTTTTTTTGTGCGGAAGGCACGCATTAATCTGTATATTCGCCAAATCGGGCAAAATCGCGGGAAATTACTGCAATTTTTGTGCAGCAAATAAGCCCTTAAATTTCTGTTCTCCTCACAAAAAAATGCATTGAAAAAACGCACCAAAAACGCACTGTGTGAAAGCTCCCTTGTACAGCTCAACACACCATAATTTAGGTCAAAAAGTGGAGTCAGTTATCACATTAGTTCTGTGGTATTTTTTGACCTTCATTGGTAATTTTCCTGCTTTAAGGGGTGTTCCTATCTCAAACTTTGATGGCATGGTGATAGGATATTTGTCAAAAATACTTGAGGCAACCAATTTATGTTTAAAAATTTTAAACTTTACTTCTTACAAAATATAAAATACATAATAGCCTGTTAGGCTTACCGCACATTTTTCATCCTATGAAGGGTAGCAGAACAATGACCATTTATGGAAGAATTCAAGGTCCCATGTAGGTACGTTTGTAGAGGAGTAGAGCCGCTGCACTAGGTGGTGATAGGATATGTCATTAACATAGGTGTCTGTCTTGATTGTACTCGGAATTCACATAGAACTGAATGGAGAGTTGGCCCACACTTATCACACTAAGGTCAGAACTCTCAATGGGGTCTGCTCATCAGTAAACCTCCTATTGTTACAGGGAAGAATCAGCGCTGGACCAGCACATGGAATTGGATGCAGTGCCAGGTGCCTGAAATGCGTTTTCCAATAAAGCAACAACCTTTTAAACTGAGAGGTCCAGCGCTGATTCTTCCCTGGGACAGTAGGAGGTTTACTGATGAATAGACCTTATTGAGAGTTTTGGTTTTTGCTTCGATATCTCCAAGCTGGGAAACGGATTGTCACAGCATAAGCTGCAGCAGCATCGTATTGCACAACTCCCAAAGGTTAGTGTACTTTCTATATCCTAACAATCACTATTGTGGAAACTGCCTCTGGTCTCCCCCTCCCTATCTACTTTTATCACAATATGACGGCATACCCTATCAATATGCCATCAATGTGTGAGATGAGAACACCCCTTTAAAAAACACGTTAGGCTATGTCTACACAGCACAGAAAAACTTCAGTTTTTCAGTGTTTTTCGTTTTCTAAAAGCGCTGGGAAAACAACCCGTAAACTCTCCCATAGACTTCTATTGTAAAAACGTCCTGCTATCTACACTGACTTCTTTTTTCTGCTCGTTTTTTTCACTGGTCCCTATTTTGCAACATGCTCTAAAAAACGCCAGAGCCGGGCAGAAAATTTACTACAGGAGTCTATGGAAAGCGCTGGACGTCTTTTGGAACGTTTTTTGGGCATTTTTCATGAAAACCATTTCCCAGAGACCCAAGTCCCACCTATAGTGGTGTAACAAAGGTTATATTTTATCAAATTCCCTACAAGTTGCCCTGATGAGTCCTTTTTTGTACCTTTTGTCATAAAATGATCATGCTTTGGCCGCTAACGATTTTTGGGCAAGTCATATTTTTTTTTCGCTAAAAATACGTTTTTTTTACAGATTTTGGCATCAGAATCTGTTTTTTTTTTTAAAGATTTTGATGCAAAAATCCTTTCTAAACATATTTTGGCACTAATAAATGTTATCTCGCTGCCGACGCTAAAAAATAAGTTTTTTTACGGATTTTGCGCCAAATCTTTTTTTTTTTTTACGGGGATTTGGTGTTAAAATCCTTTTCCTTAACATATTTTGGCGCTAATAAAGTTATCTCGCTTCTGATGCCAAAAATACGTTTTTTTTACGGATTTTGGCCACAAATCAGTTTTTTTACGGTTTTTGGCACTAAAATAATTTTTTTTTAAAAGATTTTGCCGCTAATAACGTTATCTTGCCGCTGACGCCAAAAATACGTTTTTTTACGGATTTTGGTGCAAGAATCTGTTTGTTTACGGTTTTTGGCACTAAATAATTTTTTTAAAGATTTTTGGCCAAAAATTATCTTTTTGACGCCAAAATGGGTTTTTTTTTACGGATTTTGGCTCAAGAATCCGTTTTTTTACTTTTTTTGGCACTAAAATATTTTTTTTTACAGATTTTGGGGCTAATAAAGTGATCTCGCCTCTGACGTAAAAAAATACGTTTTTTACAGATTTCGGCACCAAAATCCGTTTTTTTATGGCTTTTGGGGCTAAAATCCATATCTTTACAGATTTTGGCGCTAAAAAAGTTTATCTAGCTTTTGACCCCAAATAAATACATTTTTTAAAGGATTTCGGTGCCAGAATCCGTTTTTTGACGGATTTGGGGGCTAAGATCAATCTTTAAAAATATTGGCGCTAATAAACTGATCACGCTTCTGACACTAAAAAAAAATTTTCTTACGTAATTTGGCGCAATAATGCATTTTTGGGGATTTTGGCGCTAAAATACTTTTCTTTACAGATTTTGATGCTAATACAGTTATCTTGCTATATGGAAAGATAATGTGAGTTTTTGGTGGATTTTAGTGCAAGAATCTGGTGCAAAATTTAATAAAGTAGTTGCACTTAGCAGCAGCACACAAAGGACAATGTACTCACAATGGCTACAGTGATCTAAAGGAAGTGACTACTTAGCATGTTAACTCCACCTGTAGGGTGTAGCTTACATCCAATGGCTTAATTTGTGCATACATTAAAAAGCAGAGCACAGACGCTTCAAAAACGCTCCAAAAAATGAAAAACGCGCCAAAAAGCGGAGTTTTTTCAGCTGTTTTTTGACAGGCAGTGACAGAAAACTCAGTTTCTGAACGTTTTTAGTAATTCGTTTTCAGGTCGTTTTTTGTCCACTGCAGTGTAGACATAGCCTTAGAGTAAGATGTGCCAAACGTATTAAAAATCTTACAGCTCTTAAAGGGGTTGTCTCACTACAAGAATAGCTTTTTATGTTAAAGATCTTGCAAAAACAAGTCACTTTGCAATATGTAGCCATTAACAATGTCATACCTATTCCTAGATATCCCCTCTTGTATGGCTGCATCAGTCCTCAGGTCGCTATAGCCTACAGACCTTTTGGGTCTCTCCTGATAGCAGCCATGCGCTGCTCGCTATAGCTACAGACCTGGGGCAATATGTATGATTCATGGTGCTTAGATGTCAATTTTTCTGCGCATAATAATAGTGTAGAATGCGCCTGAATCTATGAACCCGGCGTACTATGGGTAAAAAATCAGGCGCATTCTAGCGCTAAGATGAAACACCTGGCTCAAGTAAACTACTTTGAAAGTGGTTTGCCTGTTCCAGCAGTAATGCGCCTGGAATTGCCATACTGAAACTATAAATCTATAGCTTCTTACGGTTCTAGTGCACCCCACCTCCCGCATGCCCCCCGAAATCAAGCGCATTACACAGTGCCACGGGTGCTATGTAATGTGCCTGATATTGGGGTGCACCTGATTATAAACAGAGCGAACGGGGCTGCGCTAGATGTCGGGCTGAAAAGACACCAGACTTCTGGTGCAGCCCTGTTCATACATTTCACCCCTGGTGTCCTCCGCAGCTCGTCACTGCAGACGAGTAGTAGCCAGTAAAGCCATTAAACCCGCCTCTGAATAAAAAAATGAAGCAGGACTGAGGTAAGATGAATTGAAGCAGTGAGACCTCTTCTTTTAAATAATTGAAAATGAAGCATGCGTAAATTCTGCAACTTCATATGCCAAAAAAAGTTCCTATCCGAGCTGTGGTAAATTCCAAACCCAAAAAAAAAAAGGGGAGGGCCTTCCCTATGAATAAAAAAATGCAGAGCTTTTTTTGGTGGAAAATTTGGGGCCCCTATAAAATTTTTAAAATTGGTTTTAAATTTTAAATGGCTGAGGGTTTTTGTTTATAAAAAAGGATTTTTCCCACTTTTTCATCAAAACCCCATTTTTAAAATTTAAAAAAATGTAAAAAAATTAATAGTAAAAATCTGAGATAATTCTGCATGATTTTACGATAAATTTTCTTTTTTTTTTTTTTTAAAATTTACCCAAAATTACATCACCAGCCATTTATTAGGTACCCCAAAGCTAGAAAAGGGTTGGCCCCCCTTTTTCCCTTCAAAAGCCCCTAATTCTTCTTTGGATAATTCCACAAGGTTTTTGGAAGCTTTCCCTTCATGTTTCAAAAAACCAGTCTGGGGATGTTTTCCAGCTTTAGACATGGGGGAAATTTATCCTGCTAAAAGTAGCCATAGATGTTGGGTACATTGGGGTTCAAAAAAGGGAGGGGCCCATGGTCAGCAACAATATTTGGGTAGGCTGGGGGCGTTGCAACGATGTAAATTTGGGGTACCAAGGGGCCCAAAAAGGAAGTCCCAAAAAAATTTTCCCCCACACCAAATGACACCACCACCCCCAGCCTGTCCGTTGATAAAAGGCAGGATGGACCCAATGCTTTCATTTTTGTTGACGAAAAATTCTGACCCTACCATCCGAATATGCACCCAGAAATCGAGACTAAACAGCCCAGGCAACTTTTTTCCAAATTTTTCTACTGCCCCCAATTTTCGGGGATTTTGGGGGAAAAAATTGGAGCCTCCCGTTTCCTGTTCTTGACTGAAAGGAGTGGCACCCCCTGGGGGTCTTCTGCTGCTGTAGCCCATCTGCCTCAAATTTCGCCGTACCCGTGGGGTTCGAAATGCTCTTCTGCCTACCTTGGTTGAAAAGGGTGGCTATTTGAGTTTACTGTGCCTTTCTATCAGCTGAACCATTGCCCCTGTCCTTTGACCTTGGGATAAAAAGGGGATTTTTCCCCCCACAGGACTGCCCCTCAAATGGATTTTTTTCTTTTTCGGCCATTCTCTGTAAACCCTAGAGATGGGTTTTGCGTGAAAATCCCAGGAGGGTCAGCATTTTTTAAATACTCAGACCAGCCCTTTCCCGGCACCAACAATCCCCCTGCCCCGTTTAAAGGCAAATCAAATCACCTTTTTTCCCCCTATTATGCTCGGGGTTTTAAATGCAGGAGATTGCTTGGGCCATTCCCACTGCCCAAATGGGACTGAGTTGCCCCCCCATGGGGGATTGGGGTATTTGAAAAATTTAAATGTTAACGAGCGTTGGGCAGGTGTACCCAATAAAGGGGCCCGGGGAAAGGGGATATTGTGCACTAAATTGGGTTTTTTTCAGGGGGTTTTTTTGTGAGAAAATCTGAACCCTTCAAAAGGAAAAAACAATGTTGGCTCCCCCTTAAGACACGTCGAGTACATCCCCAACACTTTTTTGTTGTAGATTTTGTCTTCCCCACTGAATTAAATGGGAAAACATCTGCAACCCAAAACTTCCCAAATCAAACCCTGAAATTTACATGTACAGATTAAGGGGGTTTTTTCCACGATGTAATGTTGACGTGGGATCCTCCAAAAGGGGATTTTTAAATTTCTTTTCTAAATATAAGTTTTTAAAAAATGAAATCTGAGAGCTACCCCCTTCATTACATGCCCCTTGGTTTTTCCCGACAGTTTACATTAGACACGAACAGGAGCTGATCTTCTGCTTGCTTGTTTTCACTTCTTATCTGATTGGGAGGGCAAAAGCTTTTTAAGAGACTGGGGGGAAAAAAATTTTTGTGTCTTTTGTATAGATATTGAAAATTTTTTATCTGAGTAAAATGCAGACGCTCCTGCTCAAACCCCCCCCCCGGATCTTCATGAACAAATGAAAGCACGCTGCTCAGGGGTTTTCCCTTTTTTCCTGAGCAGATAAAGGGAGAAAAATCATGCACAATACAGTTATTCCTGGGATTAGCCAAATAAAAATGTTTGTCAAATACAGAGACTGAGTATTCAGGAAAAGGCCCCTGGGGGGTGGTGAATTGGGGGACATCACAAAGGGGGAAACCCGGTTTAAAAACAGAAAAACAACCCCCTTTTTCAAACCTCAAGAGGGTAAATTTAGCCTGTTTTGGTAAGGAAAAAACCCCTTTGGGAAAAACCCCCTTTAAAAATTTAATTCCCCTTTTTCTGTACTGGACGCTGTGGATTTTCCACAAGCCAATCGGTTGCAGAAATTCCTCTGCATATCTTTGCTATGTGAACATACCCTAACAGACTTTAATGGACCACAATCAGTTTCTCATTTTGCTTGCTTGTTGCCCTTGAGTATGTAATAAAGATCAATATCAGCAACAGAACAACATCAGATCTAAAGACGTCTGCCCTAGGGTATCTTATAATTGCATATACTTGTCGTTAACGGCACAGACATGCCAAAAGCCATCCAACACCATTGTCAAGACTGATGGGAAAAAAATGTAATAGTGAGCTTACTGTATGCCTTATTACTCAGAGAAATGCGTGGAATTTATCCTTTAACTGAGTGACTCTATTACTATAAGCACAAAAGGTGGCAAAGGTTAAACCCTAAATTATTTGAAATCCCACATATCTACAAAAGGAGCTATGTGGCCAAAAATAAGGGGATATTCACACAGTATTTTTGGGTACGTTGTTAGATCGTGTTTGGATCCTGTTTCGGACCCAAACGGACCCAAACCGCTTCAACAATGTCAGTGGATTTAGTTTCTTTCAATGTAAAACACACATCGGTGTTCAGACCTGTTTTACATGTGTCTTTCTGATGTGCCTTTTAAATCCATTCAAAGATTTAACATGTCAATTCTTGATCCGTTTGATGCAGCAGGAGTCCTGTTAAAAAAAAGGTGCATTCTGCTACCAAAACCATCCAAAACATGCACCTCATTGGGATGGGGTTTTTTGAGGGTTTTACGCGCGCTCGGGTGCGTTTTTCAATCAAAAAAACTTTTTTTGGGTTTAAAAAAGGGTCCAAAAAAAGCGGTTTTAATATACCCTTTGGGCAAGCAGTGTGAAGAGAAAAAAACAGAAAAGAAGCAGTGGAGGGGGAAAGAGGAGGTTTAGGAGAGTTTTCCCCTCTATTTAAAAAGACGGTTGAGAGAGAATCCCACTCCATTCATTAAAGAGCAGGATAATAGTAATTCCACCTTTCAAAAAAGAGCATTGAAGGAGATCCCACCCCCTTTACAAAGACAGGTTGACAGATAGTTTTCCCACTTCATTCATTAAAGAGCAGGATGAGAGAGTAGATTCCACCATTAAAAAAGAGCGGTAAAGAATAATCCCACCCTTCAAAAAGGCAGGTTGGAAGATGATCCCACTCTATTCAATAAAGAGCAGGTTGAGAGAAATAGATCCACCTATTCAATAAAAGCAGGTTAGAATAATCCCCTCTTTTTCAATAAAACCGTTGAGAAATAGATCCCACCCATTCACTAAAACGGGTTGAGGGGTAATCCCACTCCATTCACTAAAGAGCAGGTTGACAGAGTAGATCCCACTTCTTTCTTTAAAAGCGGATAGAGGGGAAAATCCCCTCCACACAAGATCGGGTTGGAGAATAACCCAATTTATTCCTAAGGGAGCAAGCAGAAAATAACACCCTCCTTTTATTAAAAGAGCATTTAAGAAGCAATCCCACTCCATTCACTAAGCAGCAGGTTTAAAAGAGTAGATCCCAATCCATTCACTAAGGGGCAGGTTAGAATAAATCCCCCTCCTTTCACTAAAGGTTTTAAAGACGTAGACCCCAAAGGGAGCATTTGAAAAAAAGTTTTCCACTCCGAAATTTAAAGGAGGTTTGGGCAGAAGAAATTTTTCACTGGGGGACGTTGGGAGAAACCCCATTGCATTTGTTAAAACTTTTAGGCAGAGTATGCAGAAAAGAAATACCAAAAAGGAGTGGGTTGGGGTTGAGATCCCCCTCCATTTACAAGAAGCAGGTTGAGAGATAAGGGTATGTTCACAAGCTTAACTGCGGGATTAATTACTCCCGCAATTCGCCTGTACCGGACGGGGGGCCGGCACTTCCCCCCCCTAACTTTCATTACCACGCGCGTATACGCCGCTGGGAATTCACAGTCCTTTTCTCCCTGCCCGGATTTGCCGGCAGGGGAGAGGAGACGTTTATCCATAGTTCCCCTATGAGAACTGTGGATTACCGAATGAAGGCCGTTTTCAGCCCCTAATTGCGCACTTTACGTAATTACGGGCCGAAAAAACGCCCAATTTTTAAACCTGTGAACATGGCCTAAGGGGGCTTTCACACGGGCGTTTTTTTTCATTTTTTGGATGCTTTTTTTTGCCCAATGTATATCATTAATTGCTTTGCCTTCCCCAAAAAACCCCAAAAAAAGCCCACCGTGTGAAAGCACCCCAAACCCACCCCCCCTCCTCCAGGGGAGTTCGTACAACAATTAGGCTCACAAAGCCCCGGGGGAAAAGGATTTTTACAATATACAACATACAACCTAAAAAATTTTGGCATTGCCATAATCACACGAGATAAAATGATAAAATGTCTTTTTTACGGCATATTAAACCCCACAAAAACAAACACCTGCCAAATAGGGGGGAAAAAATCAGTCACAAACACTTTTTTTGGGTCTCTTACAATACATGATAAATTCAAAAGGTACCATTAAAAAACGCAACTCACTCACAAAACAAACACAATCCTTCACACTATTTTGGTAACCCTACATTAAAAAGCTAGGGCTCTTAAAAGGGCAAGGATAAAAAAAGGAGAAAAAAAAGGGCACCCCGCCCAACCCTTTCGTTCGGTCCGGGAAATTTGAAAGGGTGGGA
Organism: Phyllomedusa bahiana; assembly: GCA_025379985.1. Classification (NCBI taxonomy): domain Eukaryota; kingdom Metazoa; phylum Chordata; class Amphibia; order Anura; family Hylidae; genus Phyllomedusa; species Phyllomedusa bahiana. Next base: position 20,669 of record JAODAL010033694.1, on the reverse strand, counting down.
CCCCATAAGTGGGCTTGTTTGTCCAGTACATCCTACAGATTAGCTTGAGATCCTGAATTATTTGTAGACCAAGTCAGCACCTTGAGCTCTTTACAAACTTGGAAAGGAGAGGCAAAAGTATACTAAAAACCCCCCTTTTCTTTTTTGTAAAATTTTGCGAAAGCTTTAATCAACCTATTTTAGGATTGGGCCCCAAAACATCTTTTCCCCCCCTCCAAAACCCCTTGAGCTCTTTGCATGTTCCTCAAACCATTCCTAGATAACTTTTGCAGGATAGCAGGACACATCACCTTTCTAAAGGAGGCCTTTGCCTTGGGAACACATTGTCATGCGGGGTTATTTGCCCAAAACGATGCTTAGGTAATGTATGCGCAAATTAACAGTTCATAAACCCCGGGGCCCAGCGTTTCCATGCAGCACCCGTGATTTTAATTTGCTTGATAAACGGTTGCACAAATCTGCTGGTCAATACCACCAAAACTGCTCGGCTATTAATACTGATAACACTTTTAATGATCAAGCAGTTTTGCCGGTGCCGACCTATAAATTTTTGAGGCCACTTATCAAGCAAATTAAAATCAAGCGCACAGTGTGCCACATGAAACAAAACCACCCATGTTTCCTACCCGCCCGGTGGCATTGAAAAAGCTGATTGCCAGTGGCCCACATTTCTCGGGAAAAATCTTTCCCATGGAAATTTGCGGGTAACGGTTTAATGGGAATTTAAGACCCCAGAGGGAGGGGAAGGAAGGGGAAATAAAATTAATGAAAAAAATTTTAAAACTCGGCAAAAGGGTTAAAATATTCATGCCACTTCAGTCAAGCTATGGGAATTGGAGTGCAACAAATCTCCCCGATTGCATATAAAAAAAGAGAAAAAATTACAAACACTCCCGTCACGCCCACAATTTCCAGACTGTTTAATTTTGACAGGTTGTAATAACTGCCTACCTATATTTTTGCATTTTGTTATTTTTAAGAATTTAAAATCCTTTGAAATCCTTTTTCTTGTGTGATAAAAAGTCTGTGTATTTTTTAGTTTGTTTTATAACATCAGTCTGAAAAGAGGCTTTCCCCTCGAAAGCCACTATCAAATAAACTCATTTTTCCTCAAAAGGTATCGCCTGATTCTTCACTATTCTACTACTTTCTATGGCTAACCCGGTACAGCATTATACTACTAGGTGGCATTGTCACAAGATAATCGGTGGTATAAATTTCACCTGGTTTTGGCTGATCAGGGGTATTCAACAAGAACCTAATTTAATGGCTTCCTTTAGCGTGCTTTCACATAGCACAGTTTTCGTGCAGTTTTAACTGTGCGCCAATTAAACCTTTATTACCAGCAAGCTTCTTTTTTTTTCTAAATTTTCAGAAAGGCGTTTAAGTAATAAATTTACCATGTTTGAAGCTTGGGATTAAACAGACACTAATTGTTACCACTTTCCACACATTTAGAAAAGTGAAAGAAGCTTGTGTTATAAAGGCAAAACCCAAAAAATATTAATGACCAGAACATTTTTTATTTTTGGGGCCTCCTTGCGTTTAAACATTGTAACTTTTTTTATTTTTAAATCGCATTTGGGATGAGGCCCCTCTTTTTTATTCGAGACAATTTTTGTACTTTATTAATGGAATAGTTCAAGTACATTTTATAAAAAATTTGCAGAAAATTTTTTTTTTTTTTTTTACAAAATTTGTTTATTTTTTTTAATTTTTTTTTTTTAAAAACCATTCACTTTTCCCACATAATAATTGTTAGATAATTCTAAAGTTTTTTACGGTCGTGTGGAAAACCAAATATGTGTATTTTTTTTTGTGCGGTAATTTAGAAAAAAATATTTTTTTATTAATATTTTTTTTTTTTATTTTTTTTAATTTTTTTTATTCTTGTTTTTTACACTTTTTATGTTTTTTTTTGTACTTTTTTTTTGACTCCCTAAAGGGGAAACTGTTTAACATTTTTTTTAATTTTTTTTTTACACTTGTAATGTATTAGCAAATTCTTTATCTAATCCATGCTAATCGTGTCACACCGGGCATGATTAGACAGCACACAGTGCTCCCAATAAAAGGCTCTTACACAGACAACCTGGGGGCCCACGCGGGGTCCCCAATTCTGTGGGGCCGGCCCCCCTGACTCTTCGGGACCGGGTGTTCCGATCACCCCGAGCGGGGGACCCCTTTGATTCGCTGCGGTAACGCACCCCGAATAAAGGGGGAAAAAAGCATGGGTTTTTGCGGAGGTTTCCTCCGTCCCGATCCTGCGGACATTTCCTGGAGGGGGCTGGAGTTCACCCCACCCACCAGCTGCGGCGCCGGGGCGCCGAAAACCCCGATTCTGCACGACGTCAAAAGACGTCGCTGCAGACGAACACCCGCACCGGGCCGGGCCGTCAAAAACGGTGCCGGCCCCCCCGTTAAAGGGGTTAATTGGAGTAGATTAAAACGCACCAAAACTGCCAGTGTAAAAACACCCTTATAAAAAAAATTTTGGGAAAAAGTGGGATTCCATTTTAACGGGTTTTTCTACCACAAGAGAATGATGGCATGTTGCTAGGATATCTCACCTATCTCAGGAACGGGCCCCCAAAACTCACACTGGACGGGAGGGGCCGGTTTTCGCTTGAAAACTCCCTTCTTTTATGGGGGGTTCCCGAACAGAGCCGAACGCACCACTGGGCTGTACTCACACTCCCATAGAACAGACTGGAGATTAGCTGCACAGACTGTCGGACATCTTTGTCACTGTGGCAGGACCCCTTTAAGCACAATACTAGGGCCATATGACATAGATTAACAAATTGCTCTAAATGGGATATTTGTGACTCACATTTTTTGCCAAAATAATTGAAGCATTGAGAACAAGAGATAGAACTTGTCATTTCTTTGCTCAGACGATGACGGAGGGTCATTTTGTTCTAAGTGACTAAAAAGCATTGCATGACTAGTCCCCCGGGACTTTTCTCGCTGGGGCATTTTTAACGAAAAACAAAGACTGGAGCCGCACTCCCCCCCCCCCCCCTGCTTTTAATTTTGACATTTTTTATACTTGAGGGAAGCCATGTCTTGGAGGGGTAATTTCTCCGTCCTCATAGCGCACTTTTAATAAGTGTTGCAGAGTGTGATCATAGCCCTGGGAGTTCTTAGATGTCACTTGTTTGGCTAGAGGGTCATTTTCTGAGAAACTATGAGAAACACCTGTATACACCACTGCAATGAGAACAATCTAAAGCAGCTCTGTAGAAATACACTTCTGTGGAATGTTACTTTAGGCTGTAACCTGTAAGTCAAAGGTCACCAGAATGGCAAATTCCCTAAATCAGGTTCTGCTGTTCATACCATCTGGGGGAGGGGCAGCTCTGACTCACCTAAAACGACCGCAAAATCGTGAAGCCATTAGCCACCACATGTTGGAATGGATTTATCTGTATGTGGCACCCTATAATCATCAAAAAAAAGCGAACGTTCTCCCGAGGACAACTGAGGCGGATACAGTTTTATTTTATATTTGCATAGTCCACCCGTCAGAATAAACCCTTTACTCGATAATCCAAAAGAAACTTAGTCATTCTTACAACAAGGCAAACCCGCATGGAACAAAGGGTACAAAATAGTGGCACACTGTCATTTACCACCACCACCCGACCTACAGAGTACCCCAACCAGCACCTTCTTATCACCCTCTAGCGCCACTACCAGCCCTTCTCCCTCTATAAAGCGCTTTTACAATTTGGAGCCTGAAATAATGCCTTAGGGTGTGTTCACACGGCAAAAACAAAATACAGGGGCAGATTTTTTTAAAACCAAAAATTTTTTTCTTTTTTTTTGGGTTAGGGGGGATGGCTACTGCCGCGGGTTTCGGATTCAACCGCCCCCTTCACTTTGACTTTCATGTCTCCCCAAAAAAAACCGGGGCGAAGAATGAACATTTCTATTTTTTAGGAACACCGGCTTTGTGAGAAACGCCAAGAAAAAATCGTGCTTGTGGACTGCTGCGGGGTTTTTCTATTTAAATCAATGAAAAGGGGTTACAGTCGTTTTACAGGCGGTTTTTTCAAATCCAAACCCTTGAAAACCGACTGAAACCCTTGCTATGGGGGCAAGCCATACTGATTTTGCATGATGCTTGGTCCTTGTGGGGGCTATAAAAATAAAAAAAAAAAAAACTGTATCAGCATGAATTTTCCTCTGGCATGCTCTCTCGCTTTGTTGATTAATTACCACATCTTACCTGTGGGCAGAATGGATTAAGAGACGGGCACCCCACAAGAAAAAAAGGGAAGTAGCCATTGACCGGCCCTATAAGGGGGCATGTTCACCACGGTTTTTAAAAGGGGCCAAAATTTCGAAGCCCCCGGGGCAGGGAAAATTGACAGTACTTTCTTAACGGCTATACGGCCGCTACAGTGAGTGTCTATGGGCCGGCGAAGTGCCGGGCCCCCCCCGCTCACCCCCCCCTCCCGCCCCGCCCCCGCCCACACGCGAATTGCGACAAAATTACCCCCCAATTAAGCCGTGAACATACCTTGTCTGGGGGGGATTTCTTTTTCTATTGACCCCCCATTTTTTTCGCTGCTATATTTGCACCCTTCTGCTATATTGTCAAAAAATTAAAAAAAAAATAAATAAAAATAAATCCCTTTAGAGCTTGTCAACACGTTTTGGATCCGTTTGGATGCATTTTACGGACCCTTTTTTTAACCTGCAAAAACGGAAATGCAAATGCATCCAAAAGCGGATCCAAAAAAACCAACGCTGAACCTTTTTGGATGCTTTTTGCAGTTTTTAGGGATCCGTTTTTTTGGATCCGTTTTTTTTTCAATGCTTTATTTAAATCAACCATCAAACCGAATTAAAAAATTAAATAATATTAAACCTATCAATGACCAAGAAAAAAACCCTTTTTCCTATGCATCAACTGTACACACACCTATGATTTGAACCTGCCTCCCAACAAATTTTTTTTTTTAAAATCAACCAATAGTTTTTCAAACCCACCCCAAGTAAATGAATTAATAACAATCATTTATAAAACAAAATTTCATTTAAAACTAAATATATATTTAGTATACATATATATTTATACACATTATTAATAAATAATACATTTATAATACTATTATATACATTTATAATATTATATACATTAATATTATAATATAAATCTATACAAAAGTATATTATATATATATATAATTAATATATTAATTATATACATGTTAACATTTATATAAAATATATTTATATACTTTATAAACTAAGTATAACCCAACATAATTTTAAATTTTATATTTCCATTTAAAATCCAATGCGCTTTACGGATGCGTTTTTTGGCATCGAAAGCGGATCCAAAACGCACCCAAATGTATGCTGCGCTTTTGGATCCGCTTTCGGGATGCCAAAAGCGCACTCCATTATTTCCTATGGGGATTTCTCTTGCGTAATACGCAAGAAGAAATTGACAGGGTCAATTCTTAAAGGGATCCGAAAAGCAGATCGCAGAAAAGCGCATCGGCGATCATCTTTGTGAACAGCGATGCGCTTTTGCCACTGAAAGCAATGTTAATCACACTGACAATTGTTAGATCCGTTTTGCGGATCCGTAAAACGGATCCGTAAAACGGATCACAAAAACTTCGTGTGAACAAGCCCTTAAAAGGGGTTGTCCGTGTTGTATAAAAATATATAATGCTCTAGGGGCACTGCTGGGTCTTCTGCTGACAAGTCATCACTTCCAAACATGCATGTCACCGCTACCACCGCTGATTGACTGCAGCGTTCACAAGCCTGTCATTTACTTCACCATTCGAAAGTGAACAGCATGTCAGCAGAAGACCCGGGAGAGCCTGCACTGGAACTGGGGACCAGGGATAGGTGAGTATTTTTTCTTTACTTGGGCTCCTTGTCCCTTTATATAATATTTTTTTAAAATGATATGGACAACCCCTTTAACAATAAAGAACAGATACAGTATTTCACACACTTGCATCTGATTGCATCCTCCAAAGGACTTCACAGGACAGGAAGCATGATCCTGGCACCCACCAAATTAGAATTTTTTGTCAGATTGCCAGATAATAAGGTGTGACTGATCCCTCCATAAATATACGTTGTCTGCCCTGGAGTCCACAGACAGTCTCCTTTGCAATCTAGCTGATGTTTGCCATTATCTATGGATATGAAAACGAAGCCATGAAGATTCCTTGATTCCTGATCTTCAGCTTTGTAGAGGCAGTCTAGAATTTGGCATGTTTCAAGCATCATAAAATCGGGCATTGTATTTTGAGTATTATAATGTTGTGTACCCGGGGTTACCATAGAAAAAGTTGAAGAAATCAGGCGATACCTTTTAGAGGCTGGGTATATTTGATGGTAAACTTTTGAGAGTACTAGATCTCTTCTTCATAACATCATGTCTGATGAAGAGCTAGTACTCTGGAAACTTTACCATCAAATATACTCAGCCTCTAAAAGGTATCGCCTGATTTCTTCACTCTTCTATTGTATATTAGTGTCAGAATGTGTGTTCACATGTGGCTGATTTATGGCGCAGGCAGCTTACAGTACAATACATGTAGACATGGGTTTAAAAGCACCATCTACATGTAGCAGAAATATCCTACTGATGTCTACCACAGATGTGCAGAGTGAATAACCTATAGACAGGGGTTTAAAAAAGCACCATCTACATGTAGCAAAATATCCTACTGATGTCTACCACAGATGTGCAGAGTGACATAGACCTATAGACATGGGTTTAAAAGCACAATCTACATGTAGCAGAAATATCCTACTGATGTCTACCACAGATGTGCAGTGTGTCATAGACCTGTAGACATGGGTTTAAAAGCACAATCTACATGTAGCGAATACCTACGAGCCCTCCACAGATGTGCATGGAGTGCTGTGTCAAGCCTATAGACAGGTTTAAAAGCACAATCTACATGTAGCAAAATATCCTACTGATGTCTACCACGATGTGCATGTGTCAAGACCAAAGACATGGTTATAAAGCACAATCTACTGTAGCAAAATATCCTACTGTGCTACCAAATGTGCAGTGGCAAGACATAGAAGGGTTTAAAAGCACAATCTACATGTAGCAGAAATATCCTACTGATGTCTACCACAGATGTGCAGTGTGACATAGACCTATAGACATGGGTTTAAAAGCACAATCTACATGTAGCAGAAATATCCTACTGATGTCTCCCACAATTGCAGAGTTACATAGACCTATAACTTTGGTTAAAAAGCACCATCTACATGTGCAGAAATATCCTACTGATGTCAAACCACAGATGTGCAGAGTGACATAGACCTATTAGACAGGGTTTAAAAGCACCATCTACATGTAGCAGAAATATCCTACTGATGTCTACCACAGATGTGCAGAGTGACATAGACCTATAGACATGGGTTTAAAAGCACCATCTACATGTAGCAGAAATATCCTACTGATGTCTACCACAGATGTGCAGAGTGACATAGACCTATAGACATGGGTTTAAAAGCACCATCTACATGTAGCAGAAATATCCTACTGATGTCTACCACAGATGTGCAGAGTGACATAGACATATAGACATGGGTTTAAAAGCACCATCTACATGTAGCAGAAATATCCTACTGATGTCTACCACAGATGTGCAGTGTGTCATAGACCTATAGACATGGGTTTAAAAGCACCATCTACATGTAGCAGAAATATCCTACTGATGTCTACCACAGATGTGCAGAGTGACATAGACCTATAGACATGGGTTTAAAAGCACAATCTACATGTAGCAGAAATATCCTACTGATGTCTACCACAGATGTGCAGAGTGACATAGACCTATAGACATGGGTTTAAAAGCACCATCTACATGTAGCAGAAATATCCTACTGATGTCTACCACAGATGTGCAGTGTGTCATAGACCTGTAGACATGGGTTTAAAAGCACAATCTACATGTAGCAGAAATATCCTACTGATGTCTACCACAGATGTGCAGTGGATGTGCAGTGTGTCATAGACCTATAGACATGGGTTTAAAAGCACCATCTACATGTAGCAGAAATATCCTACTGATGTCTACCACAGATGTGCAGTGTGTCATAGACCTATAGACATGGGTTTAAAAGCACAATCTACATGTAGCAGAAATATCCTACTGATGTCTACCACAGATGTGCAGTGGATGTGCAGTGTGTGGTGTCATAGAGCTGCACGAGGGCTAATATTAGCATAAAAAATTTTCTCTTCACATATTGACAAGCAATATGCGACTATTAGGCTAAGTTCACACGGCTTAAATTGGGATGTATTTCGCGGCGTACTGCGCTCAATACAGGGCGAAATGCGCCCCAGTCCTTACGGTAATCCACAGTTCTTATAGAGAACTATGGATTACGCCCTCCTCTCCCCGCTCGTACTATACGCCGGGGGGGGGTGGGGGGGGGGAGGGGATAAGCGACATGTCAATTATTCACGGCGTTTACGTGCCACGAGTAATGCATGTCTATGGGCCCGATCGGCGCGAGGTCTCGAACACACGACGTAATTGCGGGGCGTAGTTACGCCCAGCAATTATGCCATGTGAACTTAGCCTTAGGATATGTTCACACAACGAGGATTTCTAGGCGGATTCCATCTTGAAATCCTTGATGAAAACCGGAAGAAAGTGACTCCCATTGACCTCAATACAAAATATGCATTGTAGTTCATATGCATTGTAGTTCTTTCATTGTGCAGTTTTTAAAGCTGACATGATCAAAAAACTTTGGACAGGCTCATTCTTTGGTTGTATTCCACACAGAAAACGCATTGAAATTTACTACTGATGTCAATAGAATGGTTAAAATCTTCATGCAATAAAAGTGTGCCAAAACATTTGTACATGTATTGCATGTGTATTTTAAAGTGGATCTGTGTCCAAAACCAATAGGTATGAATTGGACTCTTTCTGAGTGCAAACCGCCTTTAAAACCAAATCCGAAAACGCCTCTAAATCCACATGCAATAAGCATTACTTTAGCAGAAAATACCAGTTAAAAACACATCAGGCATGAATTTCAACAGCAGAATCATTGTGGATTCCAGGCTTAAATTAATTCTGTCTTGTGAACATACCCTTATAGTTTTTTTTTTATTGGGTGATTTTTTTGGTGTAATTTTTTTCAAAGTTCCTCATATGTACATGACTTCCTGGCTTCTCACTCTATCACTCTGTGAGCTTTGATATCAGGGTGGAGAGAGGATTGTTTTATGGCTCTCTTCCAAGCCTGAGAGGTGTATGAGTTATCAGCAAGACCTGATAAGTAAGAAGAGAGCTGCAAACCCGCTAGTGCAGAAAAAATTACCCCATTATCCTTTCATGTATTGCTCTTGTCAGTGCCCTGTGGTAGAGTCTGATCTTATCTATTCCTGTCCAGAGAACAATAGTTTGTCATTACAGCTGTTTGTAATGAGACTTCATAGAGATAAGCAGCACCAAAAGTAAAGTCAGATTAGTTCCATTAAGGAATTTTATCTCTTTACTAATCACAGCTAGAAAAGAACAATTTTTTAATTGCAGAGGACTGCTGAAATAAAAAAGAATACTGCCAAAAATGAAAAAAAATAAATAAATTGTTATTGGTTTCAACAAAAATACTCCTTCTGATGGAAGTGTCCCCTTAAATGTGTGATAGTAATATTCTACGTTTTTTCCACAACATATTTTTTCCACATGAGCATAAAAAATCCAAGCTAAGTGAATAGGCCTGGACAAACCTTATTAAGGTGCATGGGATGTGAATTATCAGAGGATTAGATGCAAATTTCCATGAAAAAACTACACGCAGAGGTGAAGCATGTGATGTGTGTTTATGATGACTACACCCCCAATAGGTAAAGCTGATATACCTGCGGCCATTCATTAGACGGGTGTACATATACTTTTGGTTGTATATCTCCAATGCTTTTATTTTATTTTCTTGTACCATTAGGCACTCTATGCTTTTTCCTTGCTGCATTACCTGCTTATACTGATAAATAATGTAGTCTAATGTAACAATGCAGCATAATGGTTGAAAAAACAGTAATGGATACTACATAGAGATACACTGGGAGACATGTATAAAGATCGGCGCGTCGAAGCGACTATTTTCACGTTTTTTTCAGTAAAAACTGCGCCTGATGTATGTCGGCACCGAAGTGCGCTCATGCAGGGCAAACTTCGACGCCTCCGACAGACAGACCACATCGAAATTGGTCTGCCTGTCGGAGCTATAATGCGCCTTACTTTGCCGACCCGCATTCATACATGCGTCGGATTTCGAATGTGGTGCGTCCCGCCCCAGAACGTCCCTTCATGTTAGGCGCATACGAAAGTGGCGAAGCTTGCGCCTAACAGCACATTCCTGCGTCTGACAGCAGAGCCGGCACAGTGAGGCGCAGTATACGCCTGGAAACAGGCGAAAAGCCCGTTCATACATGTCGCCCACTGTGTTATGAACAGATATTTATGCAATACAGCAATGTAATGCGTTATACCTAGCCAAGTTTGTTTTCCTTCTTAATGGTTTTATCATATTTCTGTAATGATTTTCAGCTTTAGCTGCTCACATTATACAACCTCCGTTATGAAGAGACTCAGAGGTGAATATATATATTGCTCTGTTTTTTGAGGATTTGTGATGGTTTTCAGCTTTGGCTGCTCACATCTGTTGTATAACATAATATCAGAGGAAATGAAGGTGCACAAATAAAATGTCTAGACCTAATTACAGCGTCTGCGGGTCACACCTTGCCATACCTTATGCATTCTTGCTCAAGAATGTCATTAATATTTTAATATCTTTTCATTTTAGATGCCCGAGAGGCTTTGATGTACCTTACATGATATCTTGAGGAGCAGTGCTCTAATGAGATATAGGACAGGTTGCTGCTCTGCTTAGTCGCACCACACATTTTGCTGTGTTTTTTTTTTGCTCCTGAATAGCATAGAAAACCATGTTGTCTGCCGCTTTATGACAATCATTCCTCATAAATGCTTCAATGTCTGGGGACTGATGAATGAAGGCACTTAAAGGGAATGTTTCATCAAAAAGTAAATTATTGTTTAACTCATGTTTTTATGTTACACATTTTTTATGATTTTTTTTAAAAAATTTTATTTTTCATATCACTTTCAGTATTTTTTAATAATTTTTAAGTCCTGCAGTTTTCACTTTGGCCACTGGGTCTTATAATAATCTGACACTTCCTGTTCCACAGAGAAAGTTTTTCAGTAGTCTGTTCATTATTAGCATAAGCAAGGTTAGACTGAAAGGAAACACCAATGTGTATAGATAACGCAGGATCCACCAGTCACAATAGGAGATGTCAGAGTTCATCCTCTCCCCCACTGGCTTCTTCCCAGGTCACAGAGCATGCCTAGAAAACTCTCCTATAGAAGTCAATGGGACTGAGTCAGTCTTAAGGCTCCTATGTGCATGAAGCTGCTGTAAAGTATCTCTGTGACTGCTGTTAAAGCAGTGCAGGCAAGAATGCTGTCCCCACAATCATATATAGACGACTGAGAAATCTACAATCAGAAAATAAAAACAGCTAAGAAGAAAAGAATATGGATCAGTATCTTGTTTGTTTTTTTTAAAAATAAAAAATTGGTAATAGATTCCCCTTAAAGGGATTTTACCACAAAGTAAAATTGACTTGGGAAGCTTGCAAATTAATAAACATTTTCACCATTATTAAATATTCTGCACCAGTTTTGTTTTAGCTGCTCCCTTAGTGATACATAGGGTCACATGTATGAAAACTATCTAGGTCTGAAACTCACTTTGTTGCCCATAGCGACCAATCAGCGCGCCCCTTTCATTTCATATAGTGCTCTGGAAAAATGCAAGGGGCACTCTGGTTGGTTGCTATGGGCAACAAAGTGAATTTTAGACTTAGACAGTTTTCATACATGTGGCCCATAGTGTGCAGCTTGTTTCCAGGGGATACGACCAGTAATGAGAGCTCCTCAGTTTTGCCGCATACGCTCAAACATCACCTCCCCTATCAGGCAGCTGCCGTCAGTCTCTTTCCTGCTTAGTAATCACACACACTCACTACTGAGCGAATGTTGAAATCCAGATGCTGTCATTTTACTCCTGTCCTCTGTGCTCCTTAGTAATTAATCAAACAGTTCAAAGAAATAAAAAGAAAAAATAAACCTCAATCAGGTATAGGCATTGAGAAACAAAATCCACATTTAGTTCCTACAGGGATTGGATCCTAGGACCTCTTTGTTGGAAGGCAGAAGTGCTAACCACTCTGCTACATTGTAGCTACTCACATCCCTTTACATAAACAGACCTTTGTTTGACTAGAGTGAGTACAGTGTGGAGAAACGCCTGGTGATGTAAGCCTGCTGGGTCACATGATATGCAATTCAAACAAATCATATACGCCTACTTTTGAGAATTAAAGCTGAAGCCTTTGTGGCAAAATCCCTTTAAGGCTGTGTCCACACAACGAGACTTTCAAGTTATTCCGACTTGAAATACTCGTCTACACTCAAAAGTATCCCCATTGACATCAACAGAAAATAAGAGTTGTAGTTCGACGGCTGGTTTCTCACAAAAAAAACCTTAGGGCCTTATGTATGAAAACTGACTAGCAATAAGATTGTCTTTGTTGCCCATAGCAACCAATCAGACGTCAGCTTACATTTCCTCAGAGCACTATATGAAATGAAAGCCGAGCTTTGATTGGTTGCTGTCGGTAACAAAAACACTGTTAGGGGCCGTTCACACGGCACAGGACAAATACGGCCGGTTTGCCGGCCGGTATGTGTCCTGTTTTGCGGCCGTCCCCACGGCCGCGGGGGGGGACGGCTTTTCTCCGCGATTTAGCAGAGAACAAACCCTCCCCCCTCCCATTGCGATGCACATCTTCCGTCCGGAAACCGGTTTGACAAAACCGCCGGGAAAAAAACCTTGCTGTGGGTGAACTGCTGCATAAGGATGTTTTTTGCCATAGAGCACATATGTCATTTTCAGCGTTTTTTCAGGACTGATCAGAAAAACCGCAAACCGGCCGAAAACCCGTGCCGTGTGGACATGCCCTTACTGCTAAACAGTTTACATACATAAGGCCCTTAGAACATGTTCATTCTTTGGTCGTATTCCATGTGGAAAACACATGAAAATTTACTACTGAGGTCAATGAAATGGCGTAAACCCTTGTATAAAACGAGCTCCAAACATTTGATTGTGGCCTTTAACACGAATCCATTTCCAAAACCATGTAGAAATTATTGGGACTTGTTTCTGACTGCAAAGCACAAATAAAAAAACTACCCTAAATCCATATGCAATAACATGTGAAATACTCCGACATGGTTTTCAACGGCAGAATCTGACGAGTAAATTTTATTCGTCGTTAAAGGGTTTGTCTCACTACACTGAGTCATCTCATCTCAGTCCTGTTTTCTTGGTTTCACTTTGAAGTCAGGGGTGTGTTTATTGGCTTCTACTAGACTGCAATAGAAGCCAGGTCTGTAGCTATAGCAACCATCAGGAGAGATCAAACAGGTCTGTAGCTATAGCAACCAGTGCAGGATGCTTATCAGGAGAGATCAAACAGGTCTGTAGCTATAGTGACCTGAGGAGCTGATGCAGCCCATACAAGAGGGGATATCTCAGAATAGGAAGGACACTGTTAATGGACACATATAGCAAAGTGACTTGTTTTTGCAAGATCTTTAACATAAAAAGCAATCCTTGTAGTGAGACAGCCCCTTTAAGGTTCCTAAAATATTTTATATTTATCCCCACTGTGTGCGAACGACAAAGATTTGAACAGATGACACTGATAAGGACAAGCACTGCTCTTCAGCACAGGATGGCTCTATAGACACCACTACAATGATTACAAATTTATGTTACTAAGAATCTGTCACAACATTATCCACACTGCGATTGATTTCCATGGCTTCATGCTGAGAATGTTGAGTTCTGGATATCTGCCACAATGTGATCTTTTTACATGTATCTATGACATACCAGAAGGGTCATTTTACTAGTTCCTGCCCCAGGACATATGGCAACATAAACACAGGTGGGCGCTATGCAATAGACCCCACTGACAGCCAAAAGCACTGTTCACAAAAGCATCTGGTTATACTGGAAGCCAAAATGCCATCTTGGACCCATGGCACAAAGAATACCGTTGGTGTCGGATTTCTGCCATTGATTTATTTTTGTAGCCAAGATCTGTCAGTTCGGTAAGAAAAAAGGTGATGCTGTAAGGGTTTCAATACAAAACCTATGAAATGAGCTAAACACAGGCTAAAGGGGTTGTACCACGAATGCATTTCATGTCTGGTTTGTCCTGCTTCAGTTTTCAGGGTGTTCAAAAGAGGGCATGTATGATTTGTTTGAATTGCATATCATGTGATCCAGCAGGCTTGACATCACCATGTCTTTTCCCACATTGTGCTCACTCTAGTCAAACAAAGGTCCGTTACAATGAGAAGTCTCAATTCTGTGAATAAATGTAGATGTGTACATTGAGGTTCACATTTCACTTATGAATAGCATATAAATGATTTGGGTAGAGCGGTTGCCTGACACAATGCACAATTTGTGCATCATTTTCAGGAGAACTGTAAAAGTATCATACTGTACCCCCAAATGTAAAGTGGCCTGATCCTTAAAGTGACCTCCAATTATAACACAACTTTCCATAAATAAGCTGTATGAGCAAAAAAGAAAAAGAAAATTAGCAATACACAGGATGTTATCAGAAAGTTTCTTTTAACTGCTTTTTTCTCTGCAAGATTACTGCTTCTTTGAGAGGTTACAGCTGTCTATAAAAATCTATGGAGAGGGAATGAGGGAGGCAAGGCAGAGAAACACACACAGATGCTGCCATGAGTCAGTGTATTATCTCACCTGCTGGACTCACAACTACACTGCGCCTTACTCCTATCTAATACCCTACATGCTGCTGCTTGTGTGTGAGTCTTCTGCTCTCACTTCCTGTTCCTTTCCCTGTCCACAGACTGCTATGGGCTGCTGTAAAAATGGATCCCATCTCCTCTGCAAGTCAGATTACTTTAGTAATTTATGACTGATTACACATATACAATGCAGGGGGGAGGGCTGATAAGTGATAAAAGAATTGATTCTAATAAGATACAGTATAGAGTTTCTTATGTTCACTTGAACTGTTGACTGTAGAAAGTTGTGTTATAAATGAAGGTTTGTTTTAAATCTTTATGGGTATCTGCATGTTAGGCCATGTTCACACGGCTTAAAATTGGCCGTATTTCGGTCCGTAATTACGCGCCGAAGTGCGCAAATTACGGTCTGAAAACGGCCCAGTCATTACGGTAATCCACAGTTCTCATAGAGAACTATGGATTACGTCTCCTCTCCCTGCTCGGCGAATACGCCGCGGGGGGGGATAAGTGACATGTGAATTACCAGCGGCGTATACACGTTGTATGCAAGTCTAAGGGCCGGCGAAGGTGCCGGGCCACCCCCGCTCCCGCCCCCGGCCACATGGCGTAATTGCGGGGCGTAATTACGTCCCTCAATTAAGCAGTGTGAACATAGCCTTATTGCCCATTTTTTTTCATTCACTCTGAGCAATGTTTGACTGTTTTTCACAATCTTGCATGTTCATGGTGGGTGCCTTAGGCTATGTCTCCCCTGCAGTGGACAAAAAACGACCTGAAAACGAATTACTAAAAACGTTCATGAAGCTGAGTTTTCTGTCCACTGCCTGTCAAAAGCAGCTGAAAAAACGGCCGTTTTTTGCAGCAATTTGCGTTTTTTTGCCGTGTTTTTTACAAGCGTTTTTTGCTTGTCTTCAAGCCTGTTTTTTAATGCATGCATAAATTAAGCCATTGGATGTAGCTCCATCCTACAATGGGTAAATAAAGCACATTACTGCATTTATATGTCATCTTGTGGTCGTTTTACGGATTTTAGCGCTAATAAAGTTATCTTGCATTTGTCGCCAAAAACACATTTTTTTTTTTTTTGGTCTTTCTGCTTTTTTAGGATTTTGACCCCAAAAAAATTTTATTTCCTTTCACCAAAAAAATTTTTTTTAATGGTTTTGCCCCGTCCATTTTTTTCGGTTTTTGGAAGGATTGGGTTTTTCAGATTTCCCCTTTAGTATCCGTTTTTTTCCCAAAAAATATTTTTTTTTGGTTTTTGGCCTTTTAGAAAATTTTTAAAGTTTTTTTCTTTTTTTTTAGGATTTTATTTTAAAATTTCTTTTCTTTCAGTTTTTAGCGTTTGTTTTCGTTTATGCCAAAAAACATTTTTTTCTTTTGCAAAAAAATTCTTTTTTTTTAGGGATTTTGGTGCTTCTTTTTGAAAAAAAAAACGTTCTGGCCTTCATGGGTCATTCCCAGTTCCCCCTGCCTGTTAAACCTATATAATAAAAAAATAAAATTTTTTAAAATTTAGGGGGAAATTTTTCCAAACATTTTACAAACTAAGGGAAAAACTACGCATTAAAAAAAGGGGGTACCCTTCAAATGGCCAAGGTGTGGGGGGCCCCTGCTGTGAGAGCTTACAATCTATTGGGGTATGGGGAAAACAAGGGTTGGGGGTGCCAAGTTTACAATGGTCCGGCCTTTTTCTTTTAAATAGGGGGGGTTTTTCTGAAAAAGGATAAACCCTCCCACCCAAAAAGTACTCTATTAAGTGGGGCCCTGTGAGTGCCCATGGGGGAAATGACAAATGTGGTGATACAGGGATCTTGGGGGGCCCCAGACCGAGAAGATGATTTTCAGGGCCTCTTAAAAACTTGGGGTTGTGAAGGGCCCCTGATCGCCCGCGGTAGCATTTCCAGAGAATTTGGGACCGCCGTGTGAAATTTGGGGGAGGGGCAGGGGGTTGGATGTTTTAAATAGTTCCGATATTCGCAGAGGGACAAGAAGGGGGGGGGGGGTGGTGGGACAGAGGACGGGAGGTGATGTAGGGGGTGCAGTTGTGGGGGCTTTATGGGTGAGATGTGTTTTTATCTGTTCTGTATGAATGGGCAACCGTGCGTGCTGCACGGGGGTGAGGATCAGTATAGGGCTGGAAAGAAAGGGAAACCGGGCGCTGCTTTTTAGGCAGATTGAAGGGGGAGAGTTTCAGAGGGGGGAGACCGATAAGCAAGGAGTTACAGTAGTCAAGACGAGAAAGAATAGGCATTTAATGGGGATTTGATTTGTTTCCAGGTGAGAAATGGACAGATTTTGGAGATGTTCTTGAGATGCAGGTGACAGGAGCGGGCAAGGGATTGGATATATGGGGTGAAGGTCAGATCAGAATCTAATATGACCCCCAGATTACATTATAGATTCAAGAATATGCTGTGTAGTTGTGATACAAAAACCACAACCCATGTTTTAGATAGAATTTAAGTTATTAAAAAAGCATCAGCTATAAATTTACTACATGTCAGATAACTAAAGTCACATCCAAAGAGCTTCTATATTTCTACACTTCTATACTTTGTCCTCATATTCAGAATCCCTCTTACAAAGAAAAATCATCAACCAACTTGTGTTATCTATTGTATTACTGTTACTATTAATATCTATGGGTACAAACAACACCCACGCCTGGAATGGGCTGGAGTTGGAAAAGCCTCACGGCCAAAAAAAAACCTGTGTGAATGGAATTTAGTGTTTTTAGGCAAAACTAATTTTGGGTTATGGAAAACTAACTAAAAATAGCAAAAAGACGATCATGTGTGAACCTGGCTCAGAATGGAGCAGGGAATTCAGACCATTATCACATAGTAGATATTTTAAGGTTGTCACACATTGCTCAATGTCCACCCATTCAGAGAATGGACGCAGCAGCTGTCAGGGAGTCAGAACTGGGAGTCAGAAAAGTGAAAAAAAACTTAAAGGGCAGACACAAAACTGAACCTTCGATAAAAATATTTAGAAAAACACCTTTTGGGTGGGGTGTGATGGGAAGAGGGTAAGGTGCCATACACATCACAAGTGTCTGAAGTAGACCCTGCTTTTGTATCTATAGAACACAAAGTATCCTCCAGAACATTACATTGGGTGTATGTGCTGCTAGATGCTGCAGGAGCTATAATAGACATATGTGTCAACTTGGACCACAGCTTCCTATAAAAGAGGTACGTATTAAAAAAAATAAGTACACCCCTAATTTTTGGAAAAATTGGGGTTTATTTTTCATTGGAAACACTGAAAAATGACTCTTTGCTTTCAATAAATAGCTGTGTAAAGCGTTAACAATTGCCTCAGAAAAAATGGTTTTTAGAGAGTAAGGTTTGGGGGGCATGAGTGCTGCCACTGTGGGGGTACAGTATTTAGGGAACCCTGAATGCAAAAATTTACTGTAAAAATAGAAAGTAGAGCTGTTCCCCTCCCCTTTTGGGCCCCGGGGAGTTTCAAAATAAACGACCCCAAAACACCCCCAAGAACCGCTTTAAAAAAAAAATGAGGGTAAAGGTGTGGATTGGCCAGCTGTCTCCCGATTAAAAAATATTGGCATTGTGGGGTATCCTCAAAAAGAAATGGGGGTGCAAGGTTCTAAAAATCCCCCAGCTGTCGTATGGAGGATGGAAGGATTTCCCGAGCGCCCCTGTGAAGTCTATTTAACTCCAGCCCAAGAGCGTTAAGGCAATGCTGGAAGATTGATGGCCTCACAAAATTTTTACACTTTAAAAGGGGTTGTTCACCAAAGGATTGCTTTTTATGTTTTAAAGGGTTTTCAAAAAACAAGTCACTTTGCATTGTGTCCATTAAAAAGTGTCCTACCTATTCGGGGATTCCCTTTGTTTGGGCTGCTCGCTCTAGGTTGCTATTTACAGACCCGTTTGATCCCCCCCCCCGATAGGTGCCAGCGTGGTGTATAGTACGACCTGTTTGATCTCTCCCGAAGGCTGCTAGGTTGGTGTTTTAGCTACACACTGTTTGGGCCTCATAATGCAGACCCTAGAAGCCAGTAAAACTCCCCGAATTAAAAAAAAGAAACTGAAAAAAAAAAAGGGACCTGAGGGAGAAAAACCCCTTTTAAAAAAAAAGTCAGCTACTTTTGCGCCCCCAAAAAGGAAGCAGGGAAAAGGTGCGGTTACCCAATCCCAAGCTGTAGGTTTTACCCCGAAACGCTGCAGTGTTCCAGGTAAATAACCCAGTGAAGTTGTGCTGGTTAAAGGGGGAAACGCATGGTTAGGATCGGGAAGGTTTTTTTTCCCCCGTTCAGGGAGCTTTAATTTGCTGACAGTGGCTAGCTCTCCATGTTTTCCGATGTCAGGGGTGTGCAGCCCCTTTGTTGTGTGATAGTGGGGTCCCCCGGGGACGACCCGCATCTCGGTCACCCCTTTCGTAGTGTACTGTAGATAAGAAACATGCTTTTTTAGGAAATGACAAGGATGTATTGGAAGATGTATTCAAGTGTCTCTGTTTACAAGCAGATGACAATAAATATAGGGGTTCCCCGAAACTTTCACAACGGTGGAGGCCAGAACTGCTATACCACATGTTGCAAAATACAAACATCAGGTGGACACCTTGCCAATGGCTGGGAAGAAAAAAAATTCCAGCCAAAGAGAATATATGGGTGCACGCCTGCAAACCAAGTCCAGAGGCTTCTCCAATATAGAGAAAATGAATAAGACAGCACTTCCTATATGCGGCTTTATGTCACCCAAATGTGCAAGTTTCAGTCGCAAAGAAGAAAGGGTCATGCCAAGTGAGCCTTCCCTTAACAATGGTTTTCAGCCCCTTATACTCCCGGGAAACAATATTGGGGGGGCATGCATCTATTTTTGTTGCGTGTTTAGGAAAGAGGTTTTTTCCGGGGTTAAATTTAAAAATTTTTATTCAGTTGCTTGGCTTTAAAGAAAACATCTGACACCTGGCACTGCCATGCCAGCTTGTTATACATGATACATCTCCCACACCAGGTGTGGGCAGCTCCCGGATAATTGAGAGAAATCACTACTGTCTCCCATCTTGTATGCCTGCCAAAATCCACAACAACTGCCTGACTACATGTCACTTGTAAGGTGTCATCCGTGACTTCAGCTTTCCCGCAGGGGAAAAAATGCCGATCATTAATAGTCTTGTGATGAAAGGATGGCTAGATAGATGGATGGGTGGATGGATGGATGGATGGAAAGCATGTCCACATCACCATAGATAAGAGAATGATTCATATCCTAGAGAGAGAGGAGGCAGATAGATGGATGGATAGATAATGAGTGATAGATAGAAAAAGATGAGATAGAAGAAATAGATAGAAGATAGTAGATAGATGATAGGAGTAGAATGAGATGATGAAGATATAAAAAATAGATATTTAAAATAGATTGAGATAGAAATTTGATGATAGATGAGGTTTGTGTTTTGATAGATAGATATAAAATAGATATAAAATAGATATGAGATAGATAGATAGATGTTGGGGGAAAATAGATAGATAGATAGAAAAGATAGATTTAGAAGATTGATAGAAGATAGATAGGGTAGTAGATAGATAGTTTGATGATAGATAGATAGAAAATAGATGATAGGGAGATGATAGATTGAGATAGATAGATTATTAATAGATAGATATAGAGATTGATTGGGGTGATAGATTGATATGAGATAGGGCGATGTAGATAGATAGATAGATATAGATAGTTAGATTTTGAGATAGAAAAAATTTTGATA
>JAODAL010033693.1:0-45254 GCA_025379985.1 Phyllomedusa bahiana | reverse complement strand
AAAAACCTTTTTTTTAGGATAGATACCCCCCTTGTTATGGATACAGTCATGGGTACAAGTAGATCAAGGGATTTATGACATTTATTTGCACGGTATATAATTAACAATGTTGCCAATCCGAAGCAAATTCCTGCAAGGAAACCTTTTTATATCATTTTTGGGGGAAAAAAAAGAGTCATCTGTTATTTTTTTTTATTTTGTTTTTTTTTCCACTAGAAGATCTTGTTCAGGTTATTGTAATAACAACATTATTTATATATAATATTGTAATTACAATAGCATTTTACGGTCACAGTCATTACTGCTCATGTGTTCATATCGCTATTTCAGGTAACAGAAATATTGCTTGTATTCTTTCTCTTTACTGTGGTTTTCCAATTTTCTGTAAAAGTATTGGTTAGTTTTTCAATATATTATATTTTTTCTGTCCTCCAAGCTCTCTGTGTCATTTAAGTGTTCCCTTAGCTATGGTATATTTGAGTTGTTATTCAGCAATCAGCTGCACCTGCCAATTTTTCCCAGGAGCATATAAAGCTAGAGATGCCTGCTCCTGGGCCCAGTTTAGTCCAGCCATTGAGCTGTGAACAAGGTTCAAAATGGTGGTGCTTTTTAAGTAAGCAATGTCCCTTTTTCTTGTGTGTTTTTTTGTAAATTATTAGTGTAGGGACTCACAAGACATGAGGACCGTTGCCGTCAGTTGCGAGCTTACGTATTTGGGGCCCCGGTACCAAATAAAACCTCATATTTAAAATTTTTCCAGCATGACATTTTTTATCTGCCCAACACTGCTGGGGAGCTAAGGGTAACTATGTTCTGTATTGGATACCCAGAAGTGCTGGGAAGCCCGCCTAATCTGTTAGTATGGGCGTCACTAAGAAGCTGTAAACCAGCATGGTGAACCATACGTTTGCACCCTTATGTATTGCTTTATCTATATGCAATTGTAATACCAGCAGCCACCCCCTCTCATGCCCTGAACATGTGTGAGTGGTTGTTTAATTGGTGTTTTTGCATTTTTGCAGTCTCTCCAAGCATTATACTGTGGTTTTTCTGCATACTGGTGTGAATGGGTGCCAAGCTGGTGTGCAGTCTGTGTCATTTAAGTGTTCCATTAGCTATGGGATCTCTGAGTTGTTATTCTGCAATCAGCTGCACCTGAAAATTTTTCCCAGGAGCATATAAGGCTAGAGATGCCTGCTCCTGGGCCCAGTTTAGTCCAGCCATTGAGCTGTGAACAAGGCCCAAAATGGTGGTGTTCTCCAAGCACTAAAGAACAATTTGTCACTATCTGTGTCACACATGTAACTCTATTCATTTTCAGAAGTTTTAGGGTATGTCCACACGGTAAGGCTAGGTTCACACGGCTTAACTGCGGGACGTAATTTTCACCCGCAATTACCCGTGTTGGCCGGGGCGGGAACGGGGTAGGGAGTAGGGGGATGGCACCTCGCCGGCCCATTAGACTTGCATTACCAGCGGGCGTATACGCCGCTGGGTAAATTCACAGTCATTTATCTCCCCCTGACCGCGTTTATTTTGTTTGAGCCGAGCAGGGAGAGGAAGACTTAATCAAGTTGTTCTTTATGAGAACTGTGGATTAACCGTAATGACTGGGACGTTTTTCTAGCCCTATAATAATTGCGCACTACGCGGTAATACGGAATGCAATTTTGTCCAGTTTTAAGCCGATTCGTGAAACTTGGACCTATAAGGGGTTTTAAGACGGGTGTTCGGATTTGAAACTCCAACTGTCATACCATCCTGAGATTTTCATAGAAAATCAAGCGAACACAGCTTGTATTATACACTGTTTGGTTTTTCTACTAGGTGTGTTTACACACGGATTCCAAAAAACTAGGAAATCTGCACTCAATCTTTCCATTTTGGTTTTCACGAGAAAGAGGTGCTAGTCAGTGGTTCAGGGGGACGGGCGAATTTGCAAACCGCAAACAGAATCATCTCCAAAACCATTCAAAAGCTGATAAAATGCCGGCCGAATTCTTAAACAGAATCCATTGGCATTTTACAACTGCCATTGGCCATTTAGATTTAATTGCAACTACAGAGATACATGAAATATAGGTAAAATGAAAATAAAAAAACACAAAAAAGAGAAAGAGAACCAATGTGCTCAACATATTGATACCTATGCAGTACAAGCAAAGGCTCGATACTACCATCTTAAGGTGTTGAAATTTCTGGAATTAATAGTTTTTTCCTTGGAAAGTTGTTACTGTGGTGAGAACTTCAGCTAGGAATCTAAAACAACTAGAAAACAAATAGTAACCCCAGCATGAAGGTTTTCATGTCAATAAGTTCTGGTAATCAATATATATATAGTATATTCTATAGATATATAGATTTATATATATATATATATATATATATATCTATATACTAATACTATATATATATATATAATACTATATATATATATATATTTTGCATAATAACACTCATACATATCTATAAAATAAAATAAATTACACATTATAAAATAATAACAATTATTACTAACTTTTAAAAATATGTTGTTATTTGCATCACTTCTTTCCCAGTGCCATAAATATATTATGTTTTCTGTTGATTAATCTTTATGAGATCATGTTCTTTGTGGAATGGGTTGCAGCTGTCATTGGTAACAATTTGAGGTATAGTGAATAAAAATAATTATTTAATCCCTTGCTGATTGTGTAAGTTTGCCCACTGACAAAGACATATACCTATAACTACTGGGGGAAGTAAATAAGTACCTACAGATTGGGGGCCTTACAATCTACTGGGTGCAAATATAGACCTACCTTCAGTTGAAACCAGAAGTTTATATACACTATATAAAAAGACACTATTGCATGTTTGTATCCACTATCTGACATGAAATCCAAATAAATCTTCCTCGTTTTAGTTCAATGAGGGTTATCAAATTATTTATATTTGTGCCAACATGTCAGATTAATGAATGAGGAAAAGAGAAAATTTGTTAAGGAAGTTTTCTTACTTTCTGCAAAGTCAAAAGTTTTAACATACATGTCATTGTTATTTGTAGCTTTGCCTTAAACTGTATGACTTGGGCCTCGAACATTTTGGATATCCTTTAGACAAGCTTAATCTCAATAGTTGATACGCATTGTGTCCCATTTCCTCCTGGAAGAATGATGTTACTGAGCCCACGTTTGTAGAGTGCTTGCTCGCAACTTGCATACTTTCTAGACTAGTGCCATAAATTTTAATTGTGATTGAGTTCTGGGTTTGTGATGGTAACTCCAAATATTGATCTTGCAATATCCTTAAGCCACTTGTTAACCAGGGTTGACACTTTGACTTGTGACCTTTTTTTTTTTTTTTACCTATGGTGACTTATTTGTTTTTTTTCTTTAATTTTATTTTTTTGTTCTTGTTTATTTTTAGATCGTTTTTTAATTTCTTCAGTTTTTTCTCGTTTTTTCATTTTTTTAGGGGTCATTGTCCCATTTGGAAGACCACATTTTTGCCCAAGCATAACTTCCTGGCTGATGTCTTGAGATGTTCTTCAAGGTTTTTCATACATTATCTTCTTTCCTAATGATGTACATTATTCGTGGGAAGGTGCACCAGATCCCCCGGTTTGCACAGTTGGGATGGTGTTCTTAGGCTCTCCCCTATGCTTCTACTTTTGTCACTCCAACAAGTAACGAAGTGTGTCATTATGGTCAGACAGTGTCAATTGTAGATTTGTCTACGACCACAGGACACATGTCTCCAAAATTTGTAGGTCTTTTCTTCCGTGTGCATTTGACTAAATTTAGTCTGGACTTTCTTTTTGTAGATTCCTATGGAGCTAATGGCTATTCTTCCTGGCGAGTGGTCACTTCAGCCATGTTGATAAAGTTCTTGTTTCACCTGCAGATATGTGATTATAATATTAACAGATCTTCTTGCCAGCATCTTCACAAGGGCTTTTGCTTGTCGTTCTGGATGAGATGCACATGTCAGACCAAAGAGCACGTTCTTACTGAGGAGACACAGATAAACGATAATAAAATAAACCTTGTCTCCTTTAAACTGAAGAGGTTTAATATATGATGGCTGGGACACTCCTCCATATTGTTTGTACTGTAGCGTATAATTGTTTGTTATGAGTGAACGAGGCACCATTTCCACGTACCTGGAAAGTGCACCCAAGATGATCCAAATCTTGTGCAATTGGGCACCAATGCTCATTCCTGTGATTCTATTGCTGTTTTCTTGAGATTTCCCATGATGTTACACACAGAAAGCTGTGTGTGGTTGGAAGTGCGTTTAAAAGTATACATCCACGGTTGTGTCTCTAAATAACTCAGATTTCTATAAACTAAAAGCTCTGAAAGACATGACATCTTCTTAGGGGCTGGCCTCAAATTGGTGGTTAAATTGTATAGTGAATATTTGTATATGTAAACGTTTGATTTTAACAGAAAGTAGAACTTATAACACGTGGCACGTACAAATTCTGCGCATCTCTCTAATAGAATCTGGATGGTGAGCATAATATACTAATCGCCTTTGGTTAATCAGAATTGACCTAATTACGGGTTAAAAATGTATTCCTGATTCATGTAAGTTGAGTGAGAAAACATGCATACGTGTCCATTTTTATAGAGTGCATGTTAACTTTCTGGTTTAAACGGTACAGGGGACCGGGAGCCTATATACCAAAATAACCTACTGGGGGCATATATAACTAGCTACTGGGAGTCCCTATATAACTATTAACTTACTGGGGGAAACTACATACCCTATATACTGTACATACTAGGTTCCCATACATAAACTACTACCCTATCTGGGAGCCCGAGTATCAGACTATAACAATTTACAGTGGGAGACCAAGAATACTTAGAAAACTTACTGGTGGGTACTCATATAATAACTACAAATACATACGGGAAGGATCCATTATTCTATAAAACCGACTAGGGGATCCTATACTACCTACAGAACTGACTAAGCCGACATATCACACGTGTCACTACTGGGATAACCACTATATACATACCCTACCAATAGCCGAACCGATTTGCCTTCCTAGTTATGAAAGTGGATTCTTATATCTAAAACTCAGGGGCCCCTGTATAGTACTACTTCACTATTGTGGGACCTAATATTAGATACCTTCTGCCTCGTGACATATATACCTACCTATCTACTTTATTAATTTGTTTTTTGGTGGAGCTATACACTTACCTACTGAGGGGACCTATATACCTACCTATTTAATGTGGGGGACTTTAAAAACTGACTCTAAGGGTGGCACATATCGTATTCTATCTACCAAACTGTGGGGGCAGTATCTACTTGGGTTACTATTGGACCTACCTAAATAATGCAAGTATAATTCTACTATTCAAGGGGCTTCTAGGAGGTCTAGTATACCTCCGTACGATAGGAGGGCCTATATGGACTTGGTGTAATGGGCTCCCCCCCCAAGCCCCCAAAGATAGGTTCCCCACCGTATTTTCTATTATAGGAAACAGTGGGTTGCTGTGGGGAGGATGCGGGCATGTTCTCACCATGCTTTCCTGTATAAACTTACAATTTGTTAGAGTAGGTATCACCCACCCTCTGTATCTATAGTAGGGGGTAGATCGAGTGTTATAGTGATGGAAAAGTGTCGATTCTACATACTGGTGTGTGGTAAATTCTGTAGTTGAGTTGTGGCTGAGAGAAGTAATCATGGCGTTCTGGACAGGATGAAGAAGAGAAGAAAACAGAAAGACTCTCATCAGTGGAGTTGTCACCTGTGAATCACTTTATGTAACTGCTCTATAATCACTTATATGTCTGCAGAGTGCTATCTGCGCAGCATACTTAATGCGATGACCACAGGCTATATAATGTCTTCAGCAGTGCAATGCCGTATTGACTAGTCACATGTGTGTGGCTAGGGGAGGGGATTTAGGTCGAATGGATGGCAGTATTACCTTGGTCCCTTTAAGTAGTAATTATTGAAGTCTTGTATCTATAGGATTGTTTGTCTGTGATAACAATCATGAATGTAGTGGTATATTTTGTTTTCATATGACTCGGTAAACTGTCATGACTGATATTTATAAGGTATTACACTATCATGAATAGATCAGTGCTTTTGTAAAACTAAATCTGTCAGAGCTGATTTTCGTTGTACAGTGAATTACTGAGGTGATAGACAGGATCTATGTGGAATATGTATAAAATTAGTGACAGGAACATACTTTTTGTTTCTCTGTAACAATACATGTCGCAGTTCACAATGTGGCTTGAAAAATGTTGAGTGAACCCAGCCTTACTGAGCAAAATGTAACACAGAGGAGTTGGGCCCCTGATATTTTAGCAATGCCCCTGCTCCTCAGGAAGTTAGTGTAGCATTCCTCAGAACGTGTGAAAATGTCTCACAGCATTTTATAAATGTGTGTCATAGCGAGACACTTCACTGTATCAAAAGACATCTCTCAGCTTTGCCTCAATCGAAAAAATGGTTTATGGATTGGTACAACAGTTTCACGCCACATTTTTTCTTGTATGAATCTGGTATGACACGGCCCCATAGAATTGGGAAATGCAAAAGTGTCAAGTCTGTTGCAGCTTGTGCCAGATTTTGACTTAGGGACTAGTCACTTATATCGTTTCAAAACAGGTGTCAACAGTATTTTTGGCTCAAAGCACCTCAGAAAACTGGCACATCCTCGTTCATACATGTCGCCCTTAGTATTTTCATTGTCTTAAATGAAACACAGAACTCTCAGTTTCCCCAGTATTAATGTATATGCAAAATTTTGTCATTGGGTTAACAGAAAAAAATAAAAAAATACAGTGGACTCACAGGGCCTCATATATGAAAACTGTCAGGTCTCAGATGTTCTTTATTGTTCATTGCAAACAATCAGAGCTTCCTTTATATTATTTCAGATCACTATATGAATAGAAAGGAAGATCAGATTAGTTGCTATGGGCAACAAAGAAAGTCTTGTATCTAGACAGTTTTCATGCATAAGTCCCATAGTTGTGAGTCAACTGTATTCATAAAGGGTGGCTTTCATTCCACCCCATATGGCTGCTGTATATAGATGGAAGTGGCAATAGAATTACTCCTCTAGTCGAACTTGGAGGCTCCACTCATTAATAAATCTGCTCTATTTTATAATCACTTCCATTAGCCAAATGGCATTATATTTATTATGTGCCACTATGTCCAACAGAAACAATAATCTGTTTGATATTCTTACAGATATAGCAAAACTAAACTTGACAGATAGCACACCGTGATAACACAAAACTTATTGTTTTCTGATTTTTTTAAATTCTTTTCAATGGATATTATTTAGAAAAGACCAAATACACAAAAAGCCATGACATTACCATCAAGTTACATTCTGCAACATCCATACTTTACCATAGAGGCATACAAATTTAGAGTAAGAATGCAGATGTGGTTGAAGCAGGCAACTGTAAATCGTTCTTGTGCGCGATTAGAACCTCTAACTTTTTATGAGTTTTGGTGTCGTGTCGCTAGTTCGAAGTTCTATTCAAGCTCGAAACTGTTCGTTAACTCCCATCGTAATGTCTATGAGCAGAAAGATGTGTCTGGTAATTTTTTTTATACCTATACAGATGAGGAGAATAGAAAGCTTGATATTACCATCATACATCAGTGAAATTGGATTTGGCTCGATCAGTGCACAGAAAATTGAGAGGCTAATAATATAACTTACATTCCTTTCAATGCGTCTAACTGAAAAGATGAGGAAAGCTTGACAAAAGCAGGGTTGTAGCTAATGGAAGTGACTAGCAGAAGCTAGCAGTTGACTATGTGGTCCCTTGCAAATGTGAGGGGGACCAAAAAGCCAACTTTTGACACATGGGAGATTTGGCGTGATGGTGGGGTATACAATTACTGAAATCCCCAAAAACGGAAAAACAGAACTTTTGGCCACTGAGTGTGATCTGTGACGTTTCAGCAAATCCAACGTTCTCTGTATATAAAATACCCATGTACATGAGACGCTTAGGCGTTATGTGTGCTGCTCATCAATAGTCGCCAAATAAACATGCTTTAATGAACTGTGGGAAAGATAGCAGTCCAGCAATACCAAACTCCATTAACTATTTTCTCTATGGAGACGAAAATGCTATCTAGCTAATAAGAGCAGTCTGTAGAATACAGAGAGTGAGCTGAAAAGTGGCTTCACAAGGCAATACGGTGAAAGATATTAACCATGGTCATATGATTTAGCAAGCCACAAATGAGAGCCCTAAACCTTAGCCGATGTTGTGCTTACTCTGTGCTCCATGCACTGATTGGGAATGGCTGCAAAATTCAGAAAGTGTGACTGGGTATACAGAAAGCCGCAGCGAAAAATAAACTGACATATTGTAATGTGTAAAAACTAGAATTTACTCAAATGAACAGTAAAATGTTTCGGTTCCGGTGTTCGAGTTCTAAAAATTTGTACAGTTCTACTAGAACTTAACTTTTTCTTAGAAACAGGTGGTCAAAACACTGTAGGTATAACTGATTACGGACTTAATATAATCACTCTGTTTGACCATATTAACCTATGGGCAAAAAAGTGAGTTTTAGACCTAAACAGGTTCATACTTGTGGCCCTAAATGCAGATATAACAATTGACCCTAAAACACCTCATTACTTATTAAAATTTAAACTAGAATGACAACTAGACGGTTTATATCTGTAGGTGTTATTTGTGTTATTTATATATTCATTGATTGATCCGTGATAGAGGAAATGTTCTGTAAACTCATCATAACACTGTCAAGATGTAGTGAAGGACAGTAGGGAAGTGCAACATATGAGTACTGTACAATCATTAGGAGATAGCTAAGAAACTGAAAGCCGCTTTACAGATTTTTTGAAGGTTTCAGTAGTATAGATTGTCTTATATCTTTATAGTAATGTAGCAAGTAATGCTTAGCCTTACACCATTACCAGATTCTCTCAGGAACTGTGAGCTGTTTCTATTATACACCCAGGCTGTATTGCAGCTAACTAGTCTATCTTACTTTCCCGAATGACTTTTGGCCATCATAACAAGTCATTATTAAGCTGTCTTTCATCTGAGATACAGTAAGTAAAGGAAGGAAATCTAATGGTTCTTGCAGCACTGAGTACAGCGTTAGTATTTGGACAAAGACTGTGGATGTTGCTGATTTTTTTTCCCATAGGTCCACCTAGCTTAGCCTCCATTAATAGAACATGTTGATGCATTTGGGATTCTTAAAGCCTTTATGACATCTTGCAATTAGTCTCGTGAAATTTTAGTATTAAGGCATGTAATGCATGATTGGTAACATGTTTTAAATGAGTTTTTCACCACACGTCGATGACTATTTTTATGTTGGTCGCGGTCTATAGTGAAGACATCCCTGTGTAAAATTCATCTTTAACTCCGCTCTCATTTAACTTGTATGAACTGTGCTAAGATTTCTTTATTATTGTTTTATTTTTTTACCAAGGAGTCTGTTGTTTCTGCTCGGTTCTAAAAAATATTATGGCGAAGAAGCTGCAGCGCAGATTGATACATGCAACACAGAAGAGTAAAGTCTAAACGTCAAGGACATATCAATAAAGTTTTAAAGTAGTGAAAAATATTCAATTATAAATGGCCCTACCCAAAGTGTTGCCTTATTTAAAATTAGGAATAGCAAACTCTTTGCTCGTTTAAATTCAGCAGGGTTTTGTTGTCTGTCCCATTTTTCAGATTTGACTTTTTCAAAAAATTTTGTGATCATATGTATAAAGGGGTTAAAAACCCTTTCCGCCCTTTCATTTAGATCATTAGAACACACAGTGCAATAATGTAGTTCATTTAGAAGGAAGGAAAAGTATTTTATAGCATGCCTTTAAATGTCCTGCAAAATGGACTGTGGACGTTCAATTCCTTTCGTGAAGTATTGCTTATTACATTCAGCATCTAAAGTCAATCATTACAGTATTCTGTCAGTCATTACACAAAGGAATGCTTAAAATATAAGGGCATTTTTTTCATTTTTTCGTAAACTTGGGGTTTTTAAGGACTTTGTTCCCCAAGATTTTTGAAACAATGATTGGTGTGACAGAGCATAAATTTCCCTGGCCAAATTTGTTCATGAGTTGACGGTGATTTTTACAAATTAAAATTTTATTGAATTTAAAAAAATTTTTGCATTTTTTATGCAAGCTTTTACCTTAAGACTGTTTTAAGTTTTGGACAAATTTTTCTCTAATAAGGAAGAGTTTTCTTAGTTGTATTCAAAGGTGCTTTGAGCCATTTCCTGCCTGAAGCAAAAAAATGATCTGCAGTTCCCATTGTTAGACTGGAATTGGAACATTGAAATAAAGCAATGTACATTGCTAAAAAGGGCCCCTTTAAATGGCAGTAGGTTAGGGGGTTTTTTGGGTCACTGCGAGGGGACTATGGGATTCCCCCCAGTAGTGGAGAAGGATACCCCGGTATTCACCGAGCCCGCCCCAAAGGCGGGATGGACTTGACTGTGGGGAACTCCCAGGTCGCTACCCCTGACAGGTTTTGCTGTGGTGACGCTGAAGTGCGGGGACATGGGTAGAGGGAATGGCAGAGATGGGGGTTAGGCAGATGTAACCGTAGACATATAGCGGAGTCCCATGTAGCTAAAGGTTTCAGCAGTACAAGTAGCACAGGAAACAGGCCTCAGCAAACAAAGGTATAGGTAACGGAAAGCTACCAGTAGTCAGGATTAAAGTGGAAACGTCAACAAACTGACCCAGAGCAAAGGCAGGAAGTTCCTTAAGTCCCAGGTGGCAATTGGTTCAGTAATTAAGTGTTGTCCCTTTAAATCTTGGATGGTTTGGAGAGCCGGGGCCAAAAACGGGAAAAGAACATGGAGCACAAAGGGGGATTGGCCGCAGCAAGAAGCGTTGGGAATCCAACGGTCGGAGCAGGGGCTGCGGCACGCACTGTGACACTCCTGCAGTCAAGAAAAGAGTAACATACTTGCCCTGTCATGTGCCTTTTGATTTGGCTGGCATTAATGGCAAATAACATCCTCATGTTTTAAGGGTGACCCAAATGGCAGGGTATGATGTTGTGAAACAGTACTCCCCTATAAAAACTGCTCCGAGTCAATTTTTAGATATAGGTGGGGTTTACCATGCTTTAAAATAAATGTTGAACCACTAGTAGGGGAGAATGTATTGGGATTGCACAGGGTTTAGTGTACGGGAACTGCAGAAGGACAGCTACTGGAAAGCTGTGCTGCCCTTTATAGGCCAAAAACTCCTCTTATAGGCAGGGCATTAAATGGGTTATCTAGTTTAGTAAACCTCTTTTCCTATTTGGGAATCCTGAGTAAGAAGAGAAGGGGTCCTAAGTGTAGAGCTTTCATCTCTTGGTTACAATAAAGAGGGGTTACAAAAATGTTTTTTTTTGGGGACCTGCCCTACAGTCATTTAATTTCGTGGCAGCTAGTAATGCTTAAACCCACTGGGGTATTTGGCAGGAAAAAAAATAATTCTGCCAGTTTTTTCCAAAAACTAGAACTGATCATTAGGGGTCTCAGTGGGGGGAAACTATGTGGTGTTTTTGTAAAAAAAAAATGTAAAACTAAGTTTTTTAGAGCAGGAAACTCTTTAATTGGATGCATAATGGGTAACTGTATATTTTTCTTTTTCCCAACTGGGGGCTCTTAATTCTATTTATTCCACTTCTAAAGGGAAGAGCTGAGATGCACATACATATTGGACTGAAGCAGGAGTATGCATCAGTAAGAACCTATTTGCCAATTATGAGTAAAATATTAAAATTATTTGAAACCAGTCTATTCTGAGTATCATTTTAATTTTTTGTAAAGTGGTATTCTAACCATTTCTTTCCCTGCCTGGAGCTGTTGCATTTGGTGTCCTATTAGCAGGGCTTTTCTTAATGCATGAAAGGCCAATGGGCACACTAGTGCACTTCACCCTTCCCAAGTACAGGGAAAATTTACCCAGGCGTGCTCTCCAGCCCAAACCAAATGAATTTACAAGGCCTGAAAGTAGAATTGAAAAAACTGAAATAAAATGGACCTCTTACAGTCTAAAGCATCCTGCCTCCTACAGGACTAATGAGCGAGTCAGGGAGCTGATGGTATCCTTAGAATTCCCAGGAAAAATCTCTGACCACCTAAGGCCCTAGTGGGTAAATCTGAAAAGGCAGGTGCGAGCAAGGCGTCCTACAAACAAGGCTCTGGTTATCCCCCATTCTGTCATAGGATTTGGCCAATTAATTCCTACAACTATTGTGAGATAGCTTGTGGAAGGATATCCAAAACGTTTGACCCAAGTCAATCAGTTTATGGGATTGATACCATTCTACTAATGAATTGTATGTAATTTACTTGTGACTTTGCAGATAGTAATAAAAAAATGCACTTTAAAATTTTTTTATCTCTCATTATTCCTGGCATTTATTCAAAGTTAAATTAATTTTGATTATCTTATTTGACCTATATACGTGAGTATAGGCCTTATTTGTTTTAATGTCGATAATGAGTAAAAACATGAATGTGTTCTTTTATACAGATGTAGCAGAGTTAAGCTTGACCGTTGATATCACGGCTATTTTTGTGTTATATGCTCTCATCTGTAAACATTGGCCATTGAAAAGCATTGAAGAAAGTAGAGATAAAATCTTTGCCGTATGTTCACGGTGCATTATCTGTTCGTTTTAGTTGTGCTACTCTTCTGTATGGGTGTATTTAAGGCCTCTAGGTTCTTCTGTATCATTTTTAATATCAATATGTTTGTTGAGTTGGCAAGAGGGTGGCTGTTCCATTTTAACATAACTCCAACTGCAATGTGATGTTCTGATGTTCTGAGTAACTAAACAGGAGACCTGAAGAGATGGCGGACACTGGCAGCACTGGAACGGAGGTAATGATCAAGGCTAGTATAAGTTTTTTTTTTTTTATACTGCAGCACCAGCATAACTTTATTTTAAAAAATCCACAAAGACAACCCATTCAATCTGTGGTCATCATCATCACTGTTAGATTTGCAAAATCTATAGAACTAAATACAATAATGTGACTTAACAACTACTGTAGGTAGTAGGCATTTGAACACTTGGAGAACTGGGCCTTTATTTTTGTTGGATTTGGGCTCTACTTTCTTACTCAGCATGGGAGGGAAAGATAGTGTAGAAAGTGACCTGAAGGTTGGTTAGTAAAATACAATGTTAGAATATAGGACATTTGATATTAAAAATGATTACTATCCAATAGAAACCTGAAGGATTAGAAATATAGTAGGTAACATTTAAATTGGCACATTCATATAATTCCTGAATTATCACTTGACCGTGGGATAAGAATTGTGAATTTTGAAAGAGAAATGTGCACAGTGAGGATAAGGGTTGTTACACGACGTTTTTGTGATCCGTTTTACGGTTCCTTTTTCGGATCCGAAAAGGATCTGACAATTGTAGTGTGTTAACTTGTTTTCAATGGCAAAAAAGGGATGTGTTCACACGAGTAATTGCCCATGGCTTTTCCGATGCGTTTTTCGGATCGTTTTAGAATTGACTGTAATTCTTCTTCGTTTTTTCGAAAGGAAATCCCCATAGGAGTAAAGGAGTGCGTTTTGGCAAAGGGAAACGGATGCAAAGCGACTTACTTTGGGGGTTTTTAAGTTTCGGGGGTTCCGAAAAAGATTTGGATTTTTTAAAAATTTTTAATTTGTTTGGTTTTTTTTGTTTAAAATTTGTTTTGTTTTTTGTTTTTGTTTTTTTTTTTGTTTTTGTTTTCTTTCTTTTTTTTTTTTTTTGTTGTTTTAAATGTATTTTTTTTTTTGGTTTGTCAATGTCTTTTTATATTTTTTATGAATATTTTAATATTTTTTTTTTTTAATTTTTTTTATAGTTTATTATATTTATAATTTAAATTTATTTAATTTTTTAAATTTTTTTTTAGAAATTATTTAGTTTATAATGATTGTTTTAATTAATTTTTAATGGGTGGGTTTGAAAAAAATTGGTTTATTTAAAAAAAAAAAATAGGGGGGAGGGCGGGGGTTTAAAATCATAGGTGTTGTCAGTGACTAAAATAGGTAAAAAAAAGGTTTTTTTTTGGTCATTGATAGGTTTTATTTTTTTAAATTGCAGTTTGTAGCTTGTTTAAAAAAAGCATTTGAAAAAAAAAGGATCCAAAAAAAGGATCCGGTAAAAAGCATGCAAAACGCATCCTTTGCCCTCCAAAAAAGGATCAGCTTTGCGTTTTTTTGGGTCCGCTTTTTGGATGGTTTAATCAGTTGGCAGGTTAAAAACGGATCCGTAAAAGCATCCAAACGGATCCAAAAAGTCGGTGACAAGCCCTAAGTGAGACATGATAGAGATAATTTGAAGGATTATAGTCTGTTTCTAAATGTTCAAATACATAGGAATGAGGGACGTTTTGTTTATACACTACTCACAACATGTTAGGGATATTTGGCTTTAGGTTGAAATTTCAGGATAAACAATACATTTCTTGAACATTTTTTTTTTTTTTTAAATGAGACCATCTCTTAATTTTAGAATGCACATGTCTAACTGTTCAATGTTTCAGTACTTTTTGCACAACCTGCTGATCTCTAACAAGAAGCTTAATCAAGCTGAATCACCCAATACATTTAGGGTATCCGTTTGAATTGGAATTTAAATAGTCCTTCTCATCATGTTGTTCACATTTTGACACCATGAGACCAAGACAACCCCTTACAATTGATTGACAGTACCTTGCCATTGCGAGACTTCAAGCAGGATGCTCTCAGACAGAAGTGGCCACTGAGCTTAGAATGTCACCAGAAAGTTTCAACAGAGATACAGAGAGACTAGAAGAGTCCCATAGAAGCAAAGAAGTGGACGTCCTTTGGCTATATTACAGACTGATGACTGGCTTCATTATAAACAATGCCCTGCTGAACCTAATGATAAATGCCATACAACTCCATGCACATTTAAGGAAGGTGAGAGGCAACTAAGTGTCATGTCAGACCATTTGTAACAGTTTACATCTGCATGGTCTGCATGCTAGATGACTTTACCACATCACCAGGCACAGGCATCATCGTCTAGCATGGGTCAGGGAGTATCTACTCTGGATGAGGGACCAGTCGTTCTCAGTGTTATTCAGTATTGAAAGTCGATTTACTCTGAGCAGAAATTATGGCCTCCAACGATGCTGGAAATGTCAAAGAGAGCTTTATGCATTAGCCAGGTCAAGTACCGGTCAGCTATCCTTGCCAGTCGTCTAGCACGTAGACCACGCTGAGACTGGTCTGATGTTACACTTAGTTGCCTCTCACCTCCCTTAAGCCTGCCTGGAGTTGTGTGGCATTTATGATCCAGTTATGAATGGCATTGTTCACAATGAAGCAGTCATCAGTATGTGATGTTGCCAAAAGACGTCCACTTCTTTGCCTTTCTATGACTCTTGCAGTCTCTGTTGCAACCTGCTTGGCAATTCAGGGATCAAACACCTGTTGTGAATTTTGCTATTAAACTACTTGTTATAGATCAGCAAGTTGTGCAAAAAGTACTGAAACATTAAAAACAGTTGGACATGTGCATTCTAAAGTTAAGAGATGATCTTATTTAGTTCATTTATGTTCAGAAGCCAAGTATCCCTAACTTTTTGTGAGTAGTGTATATAAAATACAGCCTAAAGCCCATCCTATTTTAATACTTGTGAAGATGGTGTATATGTGGCGTTAATATGGGTGTGAATAAGGAAGGGGAGAAAAAAATAATACAGTACTCTAAGAGGTTTCTAATATGTCTTCAAGTATAATGGAAGCAACAGATAATCTAGTAAGGTGTCACTGATCAATACAAAGTCTAACTCACTGACAAATATAGCCAAGCGATGTACTCTGCTATCATCATCAAACCCATAAAGTTTGAATGGATCAATGGTACAAATGTTTGACTGCTGCTCCACTCAAAGGCTTCTTAACTGCTAAATGGCAGTAAGGGAGAACAGGGGAGTTGAGGTCCTTTTTTTGTGATCAGTGGAGGCCCCAGCATTGGAAACCCCAGTGGTAAGAAATTTATCACCCATCCCGTGGATAGTTTATAAAAGTTCTAGGATAGACCCATATTTCTAATATTTAAGGATTCTCTCACAAGTGTTTGCGCCACATAATTGCCACATAGCAAATGTTGTGCCAAATAGTTCAACCAGTGAGCTAAAAAACTAGACCTGCATATTAAACTTTTTTAGTGACTAAAAATATACTACAGTTCTTTAAGAGATGTTATTCTGAAGTATCGCAAAGAGAAATGCATTCTAACACAACATTAGCATGAGTTTATGATCAGTTCTGTCATGCTAATCTGATCTGCTTCTATGAGGTAGCAGGTTCCAGAATGGACCTGGATACGGCTTTTTCATGGTGTTCGATCCTGGGTCATGTAAAAGGTTATTATAAGGGTCGTCTAACTATTTTTTTTCTATTATTTTTAGCATATTGCAGCCCATTTAAAGTAAAACAAATTATACTCACCTCTAACCTTCTCTTGGAAACAAGCCACAATCCAGCGGCCACGTAAAATCCAATAACAGGAACATAGAACATAGTTTAAAAACTGTCACACGATTTAACATGTTTCGAGCCTATGTAGCTTTTGCTCACAGCTTACCAGGTTGTTTTTATACGTGCACGCTGGATTGTGGATTGCAGTGGTGACATCCCCATTTAGAAGAAGCAAAATAAAGTAAACCAAAGACCAGCTGAGAGTGAGGATGGTGCTTAATCCGGGGACAGAATAGTTTGTTTTTTAAAAGGGTTTAAAGGGTACATGTTTATTTATGAGCCTCCATAGGACTTACATGCTATAATTTTCATATTTGTAGACCTTTACTAAAATCTATAAATTAATCAATACAGAGAATGATTGATATCATATTCCAGAGGGATTTGGGGAAGCAAGAGGGGAAAAATTCCAAATGAAGCTTAATGCAGATAATTACAGGGTTATGTAGATGGCTAAAAAAAACAAGTCCTACAATTATGTATTAAACAATTACAAAATGGTTAAGACTTAAAGCTTAAAACAGATTTGGGAGTGTTGGTGGACTATAAATCTAACTTTAATAATGCCAGGAAGCTGTTACCAATGCAAAGAGAATTAGAGGCATAGATGCTCCTGACAACATAGTTTTAACATTATACAGTCACTGGTGATGGTACACATGGAATATCGTTTACAATCTTAGACACAGCTGAATAAAAGCAGAAGTAAAGAAAGGTGACTATAATAATTAAGAGAATGGTATTAATTTCTAGTTGGCTATTAAAAAACATCTCTACTAAGTAAAAGTATTGATCAAACTGTTCTAGAAAAGTTAAGTTCTAGTAGAACTTTTCAAATTTTTAGAACGCAAACTAAACTAAAAATTTTACTGTTCATTCAAGTAAAGTTCTAGTTCTAGTCCGCCATTTTAAGTTTAGTTTTCAGCGGCTTTCTGCACTTTTGGCGGCCATCCAATCACGTTTCTGCACTTTTGGCAGCTATGCTGTACTCATCTTTTCAGTTAGCCATTGAAAGGAATGAACTATTTTAGCCTCTTAATTTTTTTTTGTCACTCTTATTGCCAAATTTTCTTCACTAAGTTGTTCCACGTACCCAGTTTAGTGTTATGGATGGTAATTCTAGCTTCTCCTCACCTGCATAGGTCTAAAAATTAACCACAGCATCTTCTCCCATAGACTTTTATGGCGTTCGAAGTTCAAGTTCGAA
This sequence comes from Phyllomedusa bahiana, assembly GCA_025379985.1. Lineage (NCBI taxonomy): Eukaryota > Metazoa > Chordata > Amphibia > Anura > Hylidae > Phyllomedusa > Phyllomedusa bahiana. The sequence continues at coordinate 27,527 of JAODAL010033693.1, read as the reverse complement.
TACAACTTCGAAACAAATTCACAAACGTTCGAGGTTCTAATTGAACCAGAACTGTTAACTGTTCACTCAACACTACTAAGTATGTTTGGCTCTTATTGGGGGACCAAGGAAGGCAAAACAGAGACACAAAGGCACAGCTCTCAGCTAAGCACTCCAGCCCCTTCATTTTAGTGTGGATCTTGGACCCCCAGCTGTCAAAACTTCATGTCACTATTATATTTCAAAAGTTTGAAAACATTATAAGTTCCCGTTAAAACACATTGTTGCTTTGTTTTTTTGTTTTTTTATATTTTCATGAAATGTTAGTAAAAAGAGCCAAAAAATGCCACAAACTTGCAGCACAAATAGAAATGTGATCACATACTGAACACATAGCTCCCAAAGATGTTTAGAAATGAAGCAAATACTGGAGAGCTCGATTTTTTGTTTTTATAATTAGACATTAAATAGTGATAAACTTTATATTATAGCTGTTCAGCAATTTTATATTGTGAATTAGATTGTGGTAAAAACGTTTACAAACACATAACAAATTGGATCTAATATCTTGTTGTAATATCTATGAGCATTTGCATTCACACATGTTTATGATTTTTTCAGCAAAGAGAATTATTATGGATATAATGCAGACATTATGCTGAGAACATTACTTGACTAGCAAATATGAACTGGCAGGCCAAGAAAATTACATCAATCAATCATAATACTCATAGTATTAAAATGTATATTTTTATATACAATCTTAATAGATTGTATGTGAGTGGGAATGTGCCAGAAATCATAAGTCAGATTTCTTTTTCCTGATGAAACTATTTCTCTCTTTGACAACTGTCAAAGACATCTCAGAGCTATGAATATTAAAGCACTCTTGGCTGGCACATTTGGCATTTTGAAGCTAGGTAAATAGAACTCATGAAATATGAAGGAGTGCTCCATGTTTCAATGTAAAAAAAATTAGCCATTAAGGTGATTTACAGGGATTGACTTACCTAGATCTTTTGCATGCTTTTCAATCTTCAAAAGCAATTTTAAGGTTTTAGTTGTAGCCCCAGTGAATATATAGCATCCACACAGGCTGTACACAATAGTTCATTTAACCTAATGTGACCTGAACCATAGTCATGTTCACATTATTGGACTATTAAAACTCAGGTTTAGAAAAATATAGAAAATCTAAACCCAGGCATAAAACTATGAACCTGTCCAGAATGAGTTGACAGCTGGACATGATCCTAAGCTCATGATCATTATATGGTTGTATTGCTACATGCACATACAGTAAGACATTCCTCTAGTGCAAAATGGCATGAACTCAAAATATGATTATAAAACATTAGGTTTTATTCTCTTCAGCTATAGGATATTGGATTATAGTTTGATATTTGACCAAATTGATGTCACTCAATACTCCATCATAGTCGCATACATTTTTCTTTCCCCTACTTCCAAAATATATCGCAAACTACACAGTCTAGGTCTCTGATATAAATTTATAATTAAGAAGGTCGTTATACAGTTTAACAAGACTAACAATATTAAGAAAAGATAATAAAAATGTTTCAAGCCTAAGTAAGCTAGAACTTTCCAATGGCTTCCTTGCAACTTGTTCATGTACTTTTAGCCTTTTACAATAGTCTATAACCCATGTACCATATCTAATATGCAGGCTGCTCTACTTGCTGGTCTTTAGCTGGTATATGGAACAAAGTCAATTATGGTGAATTTTAATTCCCTGAATCTATTTTGAGCTAAGTTTAGATTGGTCCTGTTACTAATAGATAATACACTAGAGGATTACTCATAATGTAATCCTTTAATATTTCAGCTCAATTATTTTGAAATTAAAGTCGCTCTTTAAAAGAATATCTCTAAAGAGATTACTGTTTAAAAACTAAAGTTTATGCATTTTTTTATGAAAAGTTAAAAAAAAAACATTTATTGTTTACATCCATGGGACACCAATCTGTCCTCCTACTGATGTGACAGATACACAGGAACATGACTTGTTGCAGCAGGACTGCCATAAACCTCTCCTATCTTGCACTGTATCACTGGGCAAAATTTGTTTAATTTTGTTCATTTAAAGCTTAGTTAAATTTTACCAGGGAACTTGATAGGAGTACTGCCAGTGAAGCAGCATGTTGAGAAAACCCCTTTACGTTTTAGATTATATTTAGTTTAATGTGGTAAATCTTTCTTGATTCAAATATATGTTAATATGTTAGCATGTTAGCAAAGATCATACTCCTCTGTCTCTCCCTTCCTACACAGCAATGGAAGCAAGTAATTCCTAACAGTTAAATTGATAACAAAAATAACCTGACTGCTGGCCTCAGAAATTCAAATATGAATGTTTAAGAAAATTAACTGATTTTAATGTACATGAGAATATTGAATTATATACTATATTAACATGTGTGAAATATGACGGGATGGAATTTATTGTATCCCTTCATCTATACTTGTCATTAAAAAATGGGTGATTATTATTCTCAGAGAGGGTGAGATAGGAGCCCCACCAATCACAAAAATACCAACCAATACTCCTCTATGACTCAACTTTATATCCCATACAGTATTTCCAGGTTAAGCCCCATTCACATAGCATATTGGCAGTCTGTTCGTGATGCTTATGTGTTTGTTGCAGGAACAATACACATTCGCTAAATAGGGCTAACATAATCTGATTATGACTTTGTCTGCCCTATAGAAGTCTATGGCCCTGTTACAGCCCCTCTGTGGTATCCATCTGAATAAATTTTTATGGTATCCGACGGATACCACAAATCGGCTGCCAGAAGATTATTCGAATGGAGCCTTATTCTTACAGTACTATTTACTTAATTCACAGATGATTTTAGCAATTAGTGGGGCCTTGTGTCACTGACCCTCATCAATGCTATCTATTGATGTCATGATCATGCCAGAAAGAACCCCAGCTTTGAGTTCTGGTTGCCGGCCATGGCCATTGCGACGTAAGCCATGGTTTCTGACATAGTTTCTACATTTGTGTTTACTAGTGAGAACTCGGTTTTCCTCCCGGCAATCTTGACTGATTCCTGGCCGACGTCTGGGCCCCTTTTCTTCAGCATCACGGGTTTCCCTGGCTCCGCTCCTGGGTGATTTACGCTCTTTTTCCCTATCTGGTCTTCCTTTTCTTCCTCCTATTCCCTTTGCCCTTTTTCTCCGGGAAGGAAATTTAAAGAGCTCTTCTTTTCCTCCCCTTTCCCTGTTATAAGGTCTGTTTCTCCCATAACTCACCCTTCTTTTTGTCCCTCCGGGTCCCTTAACTGTTGTTTTAGTTTTTCTTGGCCTTCTGACTTTGTACGCGTTCCAGTTTTACCGCTTGGTTTCCTAACCTTCCCTTATTGTGTTTGGTATTTTTTGTCTGCTTTTGTGTTTTCCGTTTCTGGTTGGGGCCGACCTATAAAGGAGTGGGCCCCCAAAAGGCAGGGGACGGGGGGTGGGGGCCCAGTGTCAGGGCCTAACATGTCGTGTTTTGTGCCCCCCTTACTGGTCCCTTACAATTGATTTGTCTCAATGGAATGGTGCATACTAGCTGTAGATGCATATCTTCCTTAATTCTCAAATGCGCATATGGTTACATACAGTTTAGTTCTAAAAATTCTGTATTTCAAATAAAGTGATGATATGGGTGCTGAGAGCTTTGAAATTTTGTACGGATTAGAAAATATGTCCCTAAAAGTTCAGCTGGAGCTTTCTTCCTGCAGATTCCTAAAGTAGATAAAATATATGGTAAATCTTTTACAAGTGATGTATGATTCTCGTAGAGAATAATAGGGCCGTTTTCTAGAAGCCATACATCTTCAACCAATATTGTAAAACAAAAAACAATGGAAATTTACTATGTGGCTCCAAGGGCAAATAAGGGGAAATAAATATTTTTTTTTTTCTTTGGGAGAAAAAACGACAGAACCCTCAGTAGAGTGGAATGAAACACGTATGGGAGCTTTTTTTAAAAGCAAGCTACCAAAGGTGCTGGTTAATAATACATTGCATTATTGCAGGCTAGAAGATCGAAGCATGTCTAATTTTCAAGACTGCTCTAGCAATCCATGTCATCAGCACTGTCAACTTACTTTACCCCGAATTTCCTAAAAGGGTGTTTTGGGGCAAGCGGATATTTCTACTTTTTTCCCCTTCTGTGCAGGGAAGAATTTAATTTCCTTGAAATTTTGTTATTCGGTATTTAAAAGGGAAAAAGTTTTGCAAGTGGGTGAAAAATTAATTCTTTTTTTCAAATAAAATTTATTGTAAGAGTCTTTCTAATGTTTGATTGGATATAATAACTTGCTGAATGGTTTGATTCAAAGACAGAATTATAAGCAGTGAGGAATTTTTTTTTTAGAAAGGCAGCTTATACTTTCTAATAGACAAGAACCTCTAACTATGAAACATTACACCATCTTTAATGCCGACAAAGCTAAGGCTGAAGATATAAAAGAAGGAAATACAGCTATGAACTTGGCTTTCATTTTTTTTGTGTTCGTTTACTCATGTTCCCGCACTAAATGGTCAGGGGAGAAAGATTGTAAATGGGAGGATAAAAACATTTTGAGTACGGAGAAAAAGTAGGATGCTACACGCTCTACCATTTTTTGTGGATTCTAAAATAGGAAAAGCTGTGAGTCTAAGCTCTTCCTACCGCAAGGATTTTTGCTTACATTGTGTTAGTTTTTTCATCCCCGCCATCCAAGACTTTATTTTCCAGTCTACATAGCCGTCAAGGGTTTTTTTTTTTTTATTCTTTAAATGTTGTTATTTGCTATACTATATAACCTACTGTTAAAAAGGTTTTACCACAAAGTCATTCCATGCCCGGTTTGCCCTGCTTCAGCTTTCAGTGTGTTCAAAAAGGGCGTGTATGATTTGTTTGGACTACATATAATGTAATCCAGCAGGCTTGACATCACTATGTCTTTCGCTACAGTGTGCTCACTCTATTAAAACAAAGGTCTGTTTACGTAAAGAGTTGTGAGTGGCTACAATGTAGCTGAGTGGTTATTACCTCTGCCTTTCAGCTTAAAGAAATAAAACACGTGGATTTTTTTTCTCAAAGTACATATCTGATTGAGGTTGCTTTTTATTTGTTTGCACTGTTTGACTAATTACTAAGGAGCACAGAGTACAGGAGAGAAATTAGAGCACCTGGGGTTGAACACTCACTCAAGAGCAGTGAGTGTGTGTGATTATTAAGCAGGTAAAAGACTGACAATAGCTGCCTGAAAGGAGAGATGATGTCTGAGCATGTGCAGCAAGACTGAGGAGCTCTCGTCACTGGTCTTATCCCCTAGAGACAAGCTGTACACTATGGATCACTAAGGGAGCAGCTAAAACCAAAATTGTTGAGAATTTTTAATAATGATTAATGGTGAAAATGTTTATTATTTATTTTTTCACTTAAATTTTACTTCATGGTAAGACACCTTTAAACCCCACAAAAATTCTTGGTGGGTGGATGGAGGGAAAAAATGCAATTGCACCATGTTTGGAATGGTTTCCTAGGAGTTTACTGTACAGTATAAATGACATGTTATGTTTATTCTGCACAATTCCAGTGATATCAGATGTTTAGAATTTTTATTACCGTATTTTTCGGACTATAAGGCGCACATAAAAGCCTATGATTTTCTCAGAAATCGAAAGTGCGCCTTATAGTCCGATGCGCCTTATATATGAATCAATTCTTCACTTGGGTTTTTAGGCTTTGTTCAGAACGTATTAGGTACAGCTAGTTTAGTGACACTGATTTGTAACTGATTTGCAACTGATTTGCAACTGATTTGCAACTGATTTACAATAGTAAATACGTTCCGAAATCAGTTACAAATCAGTTGCAAATAAGTGTCACTAAGGCTATGTTCACGCAGCTGATTTCAGAACTGATTCACATTGGATTTTCCGATGTAAATTACGTTCGAAATCAGTTGCAAATCAGTTGCAAATAAGCTTTCACTAAGTGTGGACAACGTATTTCGCAATACGGCACGGAAATATGTACATGTATTGACTTTTGTTACAAGTTCACAAGTTGAGAGTAAGGCCTCGTTCACACGGCTTATTTGGGCACAGATTGGCGCCGTACTCCGCGCCGGATTTGCGCTTCAGTACGGCGCCAATCCATCCCTGTCATTACGGTAATCCACTGCTCTCATAGAGAACAGTGGATTGCGTCGCCCCTCCCCGCTCGGCGAATCCGCCGCGGGGGGGAGACAGTGACATGCACATTATTTACGGCGCGGACGCGCCGTAAACAATGCATTGTCTATGGGGCCGGGAGCGGCGCCCCCGCCGCGCTCCGGCTCCGTCCCGCCCCTGATTCACGGCGGATTTGTGAGCTCAATACGGCTCACAAATCCGTCGGGAATAAGCCGTGTGAACACGGCCTTATTGTGAAAGTGTTGAATGAAGCTTGGCTTGCGGTCTGAGCTTTGTTTCATTTAATGTGCCACGCCTTATAATCCAGTGCGCCTTATATATGAACCAAGAAGACTTAACAGGCGCTCATTGATAATGCGCCTTATAATCCGGTGCGCCTTATAGTCCGAAAAATACGGTACACAATTTAAAATAAACTTTTTAATTTTGTTAAATTTGATGATCATTTCTCGATGGAAACCTCTGGCTCCATACAGGGCGACTGCAAGGTGTACAGGCGATTTAATCTTCAACCCAGCGGTCCTACACAACTCTGCATACACTTCTGTCTTTAGGCATTATTGTAAATGAGAACCGCATAAAAAAATTTGCCAAAGCCATAATATGCAATAATCCGTGAGAAAAAATATATGCAGAGGGCTATAGGACCTGCAGAAATAACAATTCGGCAGGAACAGATCTACATGTCCTTTAAAAGCTTTTAAAATTTGTGGGTTTTAATATTTGTTTGGTTGTATGTTATAGAATGTGTGTATTTGGATTTGTATGGAATACTATATCTCTGCTAATGAAACATGTGTATGGATGCTACATGCTGTCTATGTGTGTATTTATTCGTGCTATTGACATGTTTGTGGTGTAATTAGTGTAACTAGCGATGTATGTGTATATCTGTGTGCATGAATACATGTGTATATGTGTATGTGTATATCTGTGTGCATGAATACATGTGTATACTTGTATGTGTATATCTGTGTGCATGAATATTTTTGTATACTTGTATGTGTAAATGTATGTGTATAATTGTGTGTATGAATGAATGTTTATATTTGTGTATGAATATACAGCATGTATGTACAGTATGGATGAGTATTCATGTATGTGTATATCTATGGGTATGAATGTATGTGTATATTTGTGTGTATGAATTCATGTGTGCATTTACATGTATATGAATGATGTATATTTATGTGTATGGAAGTATGTGTATATTTGTGTATGAATGTATGTGTGTATTTAGATGTGAATGAATGCATGTGTGTATGTGAATGTATTAATTTACGTGTGTCCAGTATCTGTGTACACAAAATGCAAAAAAGTCAGCTCACCGTGATCCAATATGCTGCAGGGACCCTCCGGGCCAGGGTGATAGCAATGTAGCAAGCTCCAGTATTTGTGTGTATGAATGTATATGTGTGTTTGTGTGTATGAATTTATATGTGTACAGTATTTTGTGAATAAATGTATTTGTGTGCATGAATGTATATTTGTGTGTATGAATACATATGTGTATGTGTGTATGAATGAGTGTGTGTATATCAAGATATGCACTTGTGTGTAGGACTGCGTATATTTGTGTATCATGTGTACCCAGTTATAACTGTTGTTTTAATATAATGTCTTCTAGTTGGAGCCCATTCTTTCATAGAGGTGCTATCACTTTGTAGAAGGGAATTTTCTGCAGATTTCCCATAACGTTCTCTGATACTGAAAATCCCCAGCATATTTCAGTTGCAGCAAAGTGGATGTGATTTCAGCAAAACTCATTTCCATGCTGCAATAAATTTCCTCACTGCATCAGTGTGTAAATTAACCTGCAGTGCAGATTGAAATCCCTAGTATGCCTGTTTATGCTGTGGATAAACTGTGGCTTTATTGTGGATTTTCACTACTGACTTTAAACAGAAAGTCAAAATCTGCAATTCAATTTTATTGTTTTAGATTTCGTTGCAGAAGCCATGTAGATGTGCCACAGCCGGGATAGGCGCATTACATACACTAGTAATGATATTTAAAGGGCCACGATTTGCACAATGCGCCTAAAAAGGCGCATGAAGTTTACTATGCAAGGTATACCAAATGCCAAATTGTTGATAGGATCGCACTTTCAGTCGGTTCCGCTCATCACTGATTATAATGCGGCCTCAAAAATCGGGTCTGGCGCCGACGTTAGTTTCAGTCCTCACGGTAGCCCTGTAATGTTTTGGTCATTTGAGGGCAGCTAAATACGATTTTGCTGGTATTCAGACATATTTGTTGTCTGTGCCTGCGTCGGGGGGATATATTTAAGAAAATTGCACAGTACCACTTCCTAGTGTGATATTGCGTGGAATATAATTCCTTAGTATTCTGCTTTTAATTATGTATGTAGTGTATGGACTCTTGGACCTGTACCACTTATTTCTTTCTACTACTAGACATGCCTGTATATAATTTTAGTATGCTACTATTAGTAATATTATTGTAATATATTGACACTACGCAGTACCACTTCTCTAGTACTGAATGTTGTATATAATTGCCAGTATACTACTCTCTTTTTACTGTTGTAATGTAATGAACATGCACAAGTATACAATTTCTCTAGTATCTGAATGCTTATATTATTTCTCCAGTATCTTATCATCCTTATTTTCTGTATTGTTTAACTGTTACATGGACACTGGCACCAGTCACCACTTCTTTGAGTACACTGTTATTGCTGGATTATTTTATAATTCTTGTTCTGTATCTACTCTTATTCTGTATGTAATGTATGGACCACCTGCACCAAAGTACCACTTGCTCTAGTTTAAATGATGCGATAATAATTCTCAGTATCTACTCTTATTCTGTATGTAATGTATGGACACTGCACAGTACCATTTCTCTTCTCCTGTATGCTGGGTATAATTCTTATTATCTGCTTTATTCTGTTTCATGGACTCTGCACAATACCACTTCGGTAGTACTGTGTGCTGGGTGTAATTCTCAGTATTTGATCTTATTCTGCTCTATGGACACTGCATAGTACCACTTCTCTAGTACAATATGCTGGAGATAATTTTCTGCATTGTGGTCTCTATCCTGTTTACAAAGGGACGCTGCACAGTGTCACACTTCCTCTATTTCAATTTATTACTCTATTTGATGTACAAAGGATTTGAATAATCTTTGTGATCCTTATGGTGCCATCGGACTAATCTTCATATGATACCAGAATGCAATGTCCATAAGATCAAATAAGTACAAAGAAATCTTCTTAAAGTCTAGTTTTTCTCCCTTGCTTAAACCCATAGATACATTTACTTTTAACCAGCAGAGTTTAACTGACCTCAGTTTATGATCCACTTTATTCAACTACGCAGCTGCCTCACCTTTACTCTCTAAGAAGCTCTTTTCTCCACACGGTCTGCTGTTTAAAAAACAGAGATCTTTCTGTGAGGATGTAAAACAGCCAATTTGTATTAGCGCCGGACCTCTGGAGTTCAAGACACTGAAGTCACTATAATTATAAAATTGCTCATACTCATGTAATCAACTGAATTAAGAAGAAGAGCATTTCACCAAGCAAAACACAGTGTCATGGTGCATGATTCATCTGAGTGATTCTAAGCTTTTTTGTCATGTTTTTATTTTTTTTGACTGCAGTGACCACTTAACCCCATGGTTATATTGTCTACTGCTTTCCCATCCCTGTATATAGACATGTTTAGCGTTTTGAGTGGTCAGAATGAAGATTAGTGGGCTGTATTTTCAAGTCGCCATTATATGACAATCTATGGATGATCTAAAATAACTCCACCGCTAACTCTACTTTAATGAAAACCGTAGCAAATGTTACTGAAATAATTCTGAGAGGACCTTCCTTGTTGCACATTGTGACGTCCACTTGTGACTTGTTATTGGTTCTGTGAGGGACACTCAATCACTTTTGGCCACCATCCTGGACCATCCTGGGTGTCTTCCTACTCACTTTTGGGATTGCCGTCCTTAGTAGAATGGTATTGACGCAGATATCACCACAACCACACAGCTATGTTTTCAACTGGCCTCAGCCAGCTTTATTTTTAGGCACAGGATTACAGTTAACATGAAGTACAACAAATAAAATCACTAGAAGTCCGTTATGGCACTAATCCTTAACACCACACAGTCCGCCTCTCTATCAGGGGGTCTGGTATAACGTCCCAAAAAAGTTAGCCACGCCAATACACAGCACAGTATATTTCAGGCTTATCTCAAGTCTCTGGGGGCAAGAGCCCTTCTACTTGGCTACTTGCTATGCCCACTCCTCAATAGGCAGACCACACGCCCCATCTCACCTCCTGTATCAGGGCCACGTGATGTGCCTTTTATAGCCTGATCATGGACCTGCCAAAAAACCTGTCTGTATAATATGCTGTTTTGGATTTGCTTGCTCTTTGATCATCATCATGGCCTCGTTACTTGTTATTTTTTATTATTTTTTTTTTGTCTATTTTTGTTTGCTGATTTTTTTTTATTTATTATTATTATTATTATTATTATTTTATTTTGTATTTTTCTTTTATTGAATTGCAATTTATGTGAGTTTTGAAAAATTTCAATTAAAAAAATATAAATGTTAAAAAAAAACTCTGCTCCTGGAACTCGGGGAATCAGACCACCCAACCCACGTTGTCTACTCCCAATAAGAGCCGGACCGAAACAGCCCAAAATTAATTATACAACACATTGATCCAATCCGCTTATGGCGGCTGCTGACAACCGTTACACTGGGGCTGGATAATACCCCTACCAAGGCCAGGTAACCTTGGTGACGTGTTGCTTGTAGATCTCCTGTGTTACAACATATAGTGACAGAAACATGGACTGCCTATGGTCACTCTGCCACAGTACTTAAAACATCACTTTAAATTATATACCATTTTACAAGTTGGTTTTATATATCTCAACTTATGCACCGGGACTAATTATATCTTTAAATGCCATTATGGAAATATATAACCATGTGTCAATTGTTTTTTTTTTTTCATTTTCTCTAGACTTTTCATTGGTAATTTTATTATATGGATAATTCAATAAAGATGCGTGTCTGGGTAGTTAAAAATAACGTCATATCAAGATATTTTGGCATTTAAACGCCAAATTTTCAAATGCGCTTTTATAATAGCTTAGGTTGCCGTCTACCTGATTTATGAACCTGCTTATACTGCGAGTCATAAATCAGGCACATTTCTAGTGCTAGGATGGGGGACATTTCTGGCTCGGTAAACCCCTTTGAAACGTTAGGTTTACGATGTTCCAGCACTGTACAGATGCGCCTTAGAATTGCTGGAAGTGAAGCTATAAATCTATAGGCTTCTGTATGGTTCTAGTGAACCCAACTCTCGCAACTTTGCCCTGAAATCTGGTGCATTTTCACAAAGTTTGCTGCGGGTGTGCTTTGTAATGAGACATGATATTGGAGAGCACCTGGTTACAATAATAGGAACGCGATGCTGCGCCGTAGTGTGATTTTGGGGTCTGAGAAGAACATACACTGCCTAGGAACTTCTGGCTCAGCCCCGTGTTTGTTACATGCCGCCCTTTGTATGTTTTTAGTTTGTTTATATTGCTCGTAGTTTTATCTTGGGTTATATACAATGTCTTGGGAGGATTGGTCCCATATCATGATAGAAAATAGGGGGCCATTTTTATTTAGGTCACTAAACATTTGCCAGTATTTTGAGGCAACTGTCATGAAAAAACTATCTAGGTTCTAAAACTCCAACTAGGGTCTTATAACTCGATAGCAAAACAAATCAAAAGCCACCCTCTCAATTTTTCTAGAGCACATTTTTCATATGAATGGGGGCACTCTTACTGGTTGCATCGTGCAAATGCCAAGTAGTGAATTTTAGACCTAGATCTGTTTTCAGTATATGTGGCCTTAGTGTTTTTGTGTTGCTAATGTACAACAAGCCTGACTTTGGAGCCAATCATTTCCTACTAGAGGCTATTTATTGTACTGTATGTTTCACATATGCATTAACATATATAGCCCTTTATTGAGAATGTTATTCCATGTGTCCATGGAATAACAGACAAAAAAAAAGATGCAAGATTTCAAAAAGGAGACATGAACATGTTCTCTAAAGATTTCCTCTAGTGGGCGTGATACCGAAAGGGCATGCCAGACGAAGGAGAAGAATGACACTGTTTCTAGAATAATAACAGATTTTACATGAATCAGAAAGTGACCACTAGTTTTCCTCTCAAATTTTGTTTTAAATGTAAAACTTTTTTCTCTTATCGATGGAAATGATGCCTTGCAATTGAACTAGACCTTGACAGCATTTCGAACCCTAGTTTTCAGTTCAAAGCTTTTTTTCTTTCATTTGGAAGTGTTTCATGCAAAAAGGAATGAAGATATTGTCTCTTCAAAAGGCTTCAATAAGATTACCAACCTGTTGCCCAATCTTGAGCCCTGGAGAGCGCCTTTCCAAAGTCAAAAGTTACTGCTAACACACATGAAGGACCCTTGGATGTTTTATTCAACCAAAGAGGAAAGAAAAAATACGTGTCATGTAGCCGAAATCCGCTCCATGAGAATGTCAGAAATTTGTTCTTTCTAGAACAAATTAGGCTTTACTATTCACTTGCGGGACGTTTTGTGTCCCGCAGTCGAAACATACCGCTTTTTGGATGACGTTGGTTTGCGGCCTTGGTCTAGATAGATGGGTACCCAAACCAAGTCCCATCTGGACAATGCCAGCCTATGTGTTTTGTTGCTGTTTTACATACATTTGCCTCGCTCAAATGTTTAAACAGTATCAGGGCAATTGAACCTTGAGTGTATCACCAATGTGACGTTTTACATTGTGATTAATGTTGACATCACGCTCTTTCTATCGATTCCGTTCCCAACGGAAATTTATCATGTCAAGGAGGCCCTAGATAAATGTCAGGTGCAAGGTGAGACCTATATTTATAAAAGTTAGCGGTGTTGGATCCCGGGTTGCATCCAAACATGCATCCTAATAATCTTCAGCTGCGTGTTGGATTCAACCGACTCGACCGCTGGACGAATTTATGGCTGCGATTTTCAGGAACATCCAAACAAAGTTCCGACCGCGAAATCTGATTTTATTCAAAAATTGCCGTGTTGTACACATACTCCACCTAAGTGTCAACCATATGGACAAGATTCCTTGCTGTTTGATAGGGGGAAATGTTAAAATTCAATTGGCTTCATTGGCAATTCTGCTCCTTGGAGTGATAGATCATGGCAAGCACCAGAAATGCATGCTCCTGTGGTCAGGCATTGCTACATATAGAAACTGCTTTGGACATGAATTGGTTTCTAAAGTGCATTTAACTATTGCCTTTCTAGTTTTAGAGAGCTGGATTGTTGTGACTTTGAAGTGGAATAAGTGATTTATTTGCATTTATACCTCACAAGTCTTAGTTCCTCTATTTATTTAAGTCATAGATCAATACATTGCTTAAGGAATAATGATTTAATTTATAGGACGAGATAAACGATCACACCTAAGTTATTTGTCTCTTCCTCCACTGGTAGGAAGAAAAAGACAAATATCATGTAAGGGATTTTCCAGCCAATCTATGGTCTTCCTTGCTTTGTCATAGGCATGAAACAACAAAAAATTATCTTTCACAAAGGCAATTTATATTATTTCCCCAAGTATAACATTCATCTTAAAACGCTTTTGCCACATAAGGTAGGAAACTACCCACATGTGCATGGGTGGTTAATTTTTTGCTTTCATTAAGTGAGAAATACAGTTGAGTCACATTTTTATGACCATTTCCTACTTTCGATATTGGCAACATGTAGCTCATGAAGGAAGTTATTTGTCATGAGCTGGCTTAGTAGGTATATAAGGTGTGTGATAAGCTGTCTACATACATATCCCATGTTGCTGTCATGGGTAAAACATATGATTTTTCAGAGTTGCAAGAAGGGATGATTATTGGCTTTCAGGCCAAAGCGCGTCGGCAGTTAATTTTTGAAAAACTGCGTTGAAGTTTTTGAACTGTTTGGAGTGACTGCTTGATGAAAGTGGTGAATGGACAAATGGCACCATTGTAAAGAAGTGGCATGAAAACTTGAGCACCATGTGTCATTAATGTGAGAGGTGAAAAAAGGTACATAAGGGTGAAATGACATGCTACAACTAAGCAACTCACTGCCAACAATGAAAAACCAAAAGGGCATACCCAGACATGTTCTAAAACACTCAATCCAGCCACTTGTGTATTAGCGGGCTTCACAATAGCAGGGAGGGATAGTGGTCACTTGACATCCTATGACTAATGAAAGTAATGGCTTTCAATTTTCTGGAACTATCAAGCGATTGGTATTTTTTATTGATTGACAAAGGTTACCTTTTCCAGTTATGTTTTCTGCTTAATTGGATAGATGGCAAAGTTGGTCGTGATCAGGTGGAGATCACAATCCGCAAAGAACACAAACACAACTTGAAAAATCACATTTGACTTGAAGAACACAAGCTGGTGGTGGCAGTGTTCTGGTCAGAGGAATGTTTTCATGGACATTCATCGGCTGCTTTCAAATGTTTTGGCAGTGCCACCTCTAAATGATTTAGTTATGAATGCATCCTTGCAGATCGTGTACACCCGTACATACGGATTGTCTTCCCTGGAACAGATAGAATCTTCCAGAAAGAGAATGCGACACGCCATACAGCTAGAAATGTCTGACATTGGTTAAAAGAACATGACCTAGACTTACAAATATTACCATGGCCTCCTTATTCCCCAGACTTAAACCCAACTGAACATCTGTGGACCCCCTTGATCGTCCCCGCACACACCCTCCAGCAGTTATGGGATGCAGCCAGCATGGTTCCAGATACCTGTGATGACCTACCAGGACCTTATTGAGTCACTCCCAGCCCAGATAACTGTCTGTGTTGCACATGGCGGTTACTGTAGATATTAGCTGGTGGTAATAATAATTTGAATGTAGCATAGCTCAGTAAGTCGTACAGTATGTACAGTATGTACAGTATGTATCCATTTGATAAGACAAATTTCTTAACAGGTTCTTGTATGACATAATTTCTCTGTGCTGTTCTGCAATTCAATAACAGTGAAGCTGATGGTAGCAAAGGTTTACAGAAATCTAGCACATGAAGCAAGATGTTCCAACAAAGTAAATAAACTCACTTTATATGTGTATTACAATGTGCAGCTGTAGACGCAGCTTCTACATATTCAGTCTTGTGAATGGTCCTAATACCTTTTACTTTACCATTTGAATTCACAAAGCAACTCTATGCAATTTACTATATAGATGTATACAAGCGCAATAGACTGGAAACAGAAGCAACAGGTGTTTCGCCTAGTAGGAAATAAGTGATTTTTAACCTTACCAACTGCATATTAATCTGTTGCTCTTCTTAGCAGCACCAAATGAACTATTTTACTAGTATTTTCTTCCAGCCATAAAAATGTGTAATTTTCTAGCAGAATTTAAATGCTTCAATTTAAAGATGAAAGAAAATCAGAAAATTTAAATACTTATGTTATATTTTTTGTAAGGCTGAAAAAAGACAGATGTCCATCCAGTTTAGCCTATTGTGCTATAGTTGATCCAGAGAAAGGCAAAAACCCCCATGAGGTGGAAGCCAATTGTCCTCATTTCAGGGATAAATTTCCTTCCCAACTCCAATCTGGTAATCAGAATAAATACCTGGATCAACGCCCCTTCTCCTGAATCTTAGTCACTATAACTTGTTATATTATTGCATCTATAAATGCATCCAGACCCTTTTTGAATTCTGTTAGTGAATTCACCATAACACGTTGGCAGAGAGCTCCACAGTCTCAGTGCTCTTAGGGCTTGTCCTCACAGCAAGGTTTATTGGTCAGTTTTACAAACCGTCTGAAAACCAACATGCGAATCTCAGCACAAACTTAATATAGAAATCCATGCAGAAGTCCCCACTACACGGATTTTCCGCCAGACGTTTTTACACCACCAGTGGTCCGAAAAAGTTAAAACATGTTCATTCTTCCACCCGTTTTTCGGGCAGAACATGAACACCCACATGGGTGTGAAGAGCGACGGCTTGAATCCACAAACCACGGACAAAAGCCGTTCCCTTGCATGCAAAAAGACGACTAAATACCGGTCGGATTTGGTCTTTGCCATGTAAATACATCCTTACAGTAAATAATCCCTTTCTATGTCTATGTAGAAGCTTTCTTTCCTCAAGACGCAGAGGATGCCCCTTTGTTCTAGATACAGTTCTGGGAGTAAATACTGTAGATCATGGGAGAGACCTCTATATTGACCTCTGATATATTTATATATATTTAATATGTCGCCCAAAGTTATCTTTTGTCTAAACTAAATAACCCTAATCTATCTCAGTGTTGTATTACCAATTTTAAAATCGTCTACTTTACGTAAGTACATACACTCCATGTATCGTGCTATATTTGTACTAAAAAAAGGATTCTATATCTACAAGTGCCTTAAGAATAATAAGCATAGAATATTTAGTTTTTGTAAGTTCCTGTCTTCTTTGGTGCATAAGATTGGACCAGTAAAATAATATAGAATCTGCAAAGGTGAGTGAAATGTATACATGGACCTAGAGAGAAAGATGTGACTAAACCTAAGGAAACAGAATAATATGAAAATTAGGAGTGGAAACTGCCAGAGGCAGACTTTTTATTACCTAGGACAAAGATTCCACTTGGTCCCTCTCCCAATCTAAAACCTAGCTTTACAAAGTAAACAGTAGTTTTCTAGCATCACCCAGGACTGAGGACACATGTCCCGACATCCTACCCTAGATATCTCCTTTGGCAGTAAGACAGCAAAGCAGCCAACATGCCTATAGACCACAGGTAAGGCATTCAACACACCTTTCCTATCTAAAATTGTGCTTAAGGTGCAGAAAAGACATGGTGGTTTGTGGGTTCTTATGAATCAGTGTGATCTATCTAGGTGTAAGCAACCAGAAGAAGAGGTACTGGTAGGGCAGGTGTACAGTGTGATGCTGTTGTTGGCCTACTGGTGGTGTTCTGGGATGAGTTTTCTGCCAGCAGAGGTCTTTGGGGGTCTTAGTGGGTGTTACTTACAGCACTAATCTTTAGGACATCAATGGCATACACTTTACTTGTTCAGACAGGACAACTCTCTCTTTGAAGGAGGTCTTGCCTTCAATGCACTGTCCATAATCTTTGGTCTACTTCTGCAGCACTTGCCTCACCTAGGCAGGAATTCCCTGCCCATACTACTTGGTGATCCCCCCAGTCCAGCAGTAAGCACGAAGACTATAAAATAACCTAGAAATACTAGACTGGATGACTTGCTTCTCAGTCTTAGTACCTTCCTGTCAATCTCCTGTCTTTTCACTCTCTTTTTCTCATTGTCTTCGTCTCATTTGTGATTACTCTCCCTTAGCCCTAATGTCACTACCTTCTGCCTGCTTCTACTCCACTGCTGGCTAGTGTGCAAATCACCTCTTATGCTGGAACAACTAGTAACCACTAAAACACTATGGCTAGGTTCACACGGCTTATTTGCAGGGCGTAATTACACCCCGCAATTACGCCGTGTGGCCGGCCCATAGACTTGCATTAGCAGCGGCGCGTATACGCCGCTGGTAATTCACATGTCACTTATCCCCCCCCCCTCGGCGTATTCGCTGAGCAGGGAGAGGAGACATAATCCATAGTTCTCTATGAGACCTGTGGATTACCATAAGGACTGGGACATAGTCTAGCCGTAATTTACGCACTCCGGCGCGTAATTACAGACTGAAATACGTCCAATTTTAAGCCGTGTGAACATAGCCTAACACTGTAACTTCCAACTCTCAATAAGACAATATAAACAAGCATGGCAGGCTCTTATATGCCTGCAGACGCTCCCTTCTCACCAGGATCCTCTGACTGGCTACAGGCTGCAATCATACTGGTGCTTAATGCACCAATACCAATCTAAAAGGGTATAGTCATTATTACAGATATACGATAAATATATATACAAGTATACATATATAAGACCACTAGTAGGGTAGTTGCACACTCTGTATCTAAATTATTAAAATATATAACTTTTGTTTGATAGACAGCTTAAAATTTAGGATAAGAAAATTATCCATTGCTTTCTCTAAAAATAGTGATAGTAAACTACTGCATTTTTTGTACTTTCCTGTTTATAAGATTTGGAGTCTTGTATCTAGTCACCTGTTCTCAGTAGTCCAATAAGAAAAGAAAATGTTCTTTCTCCCCCTTTAAATGACAGCTCACAGTCCAGTGGAGTATAAAGGACTTATGCAAAGAGCTGTCTAGGGACATGTTTTCTATAAAATAAGGTACAGTAATAGTTAAAATTGTCAAGCTGTTTTTATGCGCTTCATGTAAAGGTTTAATTCACTATTTGCTGTTGGAGTTGAGAGAATCTTTCAGAATTTGATTTGTGACCTTTTCAGTAATGCAATTGCAAAATTTATTGAGGGAGAGTTGGGTGGTTTTCAGCACTGGATTTTAATCTCTTCTGGATAAATACTCTGAATTTATATTTTATTTGTAAATGTCTACTATTCTTAGTTCATCAACGTTATTGCTGCATATGGTAATTATACTAATAATAGTGACCACATCTACAGAGACTTCTAAGTGACTAACAAAGGAACTGATGTTTCCAAACAGCATTCATATAATGCTTCGGCCACTGCATGCTGTTATTATGGTTAAAATACCACCGCCTCCCTACTGTCTAGGCTTATCAGTCATCGTAATTATCGGTCCTTAATATTAATGTAAGTTTTTATTATTATTCCTGTCTGCAATATTTATGTTTCAAAGAACAGAGGCAAAACAAATGGCAGGGTTTGGCTATAAGGCCGTGTTCACATGGCTTATTTCGGCGCGGATTGGCGCCGTACTGCGTGCCGGATTTGCCGTTCAGTATGGCGCCAATCTGTCACAGTAATTACGGTAATCCACCGTTCTCATAGAGAACAGTGGATTCGCCGAGCGGGAAGAAACTGACATGCACATTATCCAGGCGCAATACGCGCCGTGGATAATGTATGTCTATGGGGCCGGCGAGCCACGCCCCCACCCCCGCACCCGCCCCTTATTCAAGACGGAATTGCGAGGGCAATCCGGCTCGCAATTCCGTCTGGAATAAGCCGTGTGAACACGGCCTAAATGTGATAATACAACAAAATAGAGCACATAATGCTAAAAATATGATAGGTGAAGTTTAAGTGGATGTCCATTTTGCAAATTCTATTTTTGCTTGTTATTTTCCTAAATAATAAGGTGATCAATGAGTAGTCTTGTGCCTGATAGGGTATGTTCTCACCTCAGCATGTTCTGGTCCATGTGAATTAAATGGACCCAAACAACATCTAATAAATAGCTAATGTGATGTAAAGGCTTTTTGTTATGAAACACAAATCGGCTTCACACGAGTGTTACGGACAACTGAGTGTTTCATAGCGGCTTTCGGGAGTCTGTGCTCCGAAAAAGACACAGCCAGTTGAGAAACCCTTATTTTAAAACTATAGGGTGCAATCCTGCTGCATTCAACATACATCCAAACATGCAGTTGTGTGTGTGGATCTGTTTAGGATCTGATTGCCGCTGTGTTTTTTAATGCGATTTTTAGATCCAACACGGATCCAAAATCGAATCCAAAAATGCCGTGTGAACGGCCCCTTAATCTGCAACAACTACAGGAAGTCTCAAGGGTATAAACAAAATAGGTC
This sequence comes from Phyllomedusa bahiana, assembly GCA_025379985.1. Classification (NCBI taxonomy): domain Eukaryota; kingdom Metazoa; phylum Chordata; class Amphibia; order Anura; family Hylidae; genus Phyllomedusa; species Phyllomedusa bahiana. Next base: position 7,620 of record JAODAL010033693.1, on the reverse strand, counting down.
CTATAGGTTTGCATTTAATCTGAATATGTAAGTTGATACGGGTAGATTTCTTTAAGTATAGCTCCAGTCAAAAATGTTTTTGTTTTGGATAGTATAAGGAAGGGTTTACGCCCCCGTAAAGTTTATTTTACCTTACCTTTACCTTGCACGTATTGCACCAGTTCTCTGGAACATGTTACCCCATGTGATCTGCATCATCACTTCCCTACAAGTTTTATGTGGCTCTATGAAAACTCATCGTCTTAGGACAAACCTGAACATCGATCCCTAATTGTAAAAGGGGTTGTTTCATTTCAATGAATGGTCTTTAGAATAAGGAGGACAGTGAATTTACAAGAACTTTGCAATGGATGTCAATTAGCAAAGCTGTCTGTGTTCTCACAGGATCCCTTATCTTCTGTTTTCTGTTTACATGATATCCATGTGCTGGTCGGATCCTCCTCTTGCATTTCACTAGCTGAGAGCTCAATTTACTTTCTGTTAGCCCGCACCGGCTCGGCTGTATTTCACGGACGCTTGCATTCCTGTCTTTCACTCAAAGTAAGGGACCGGGCACATTTTCACTCTTGCACAGCCAGAGAAACAGAACAACAGTGCAGGGATTCTGCAATCAGAAACAGCTCAATTGTGTGTCGTTCCCTGCTCTCCTGACATAGTATATAAAGGGACATCGTTGCCGTTATAGAAAGCTTGTAACAATCTCCAGCTGTCTGAGAGGAGAAGAGATAAGTGCTTAGTTAGTTTGAATGCAAATGGGGCCTTTGCGTAATGTTTACTAGCTCTTATAAATAAGCTGATAGGGAGTGACGCAGTGAATGTGGCTCAGAGAGTGGGGGGGGTCGCTGGGTGGGCGTCTCGGGAGCCAGCATGAACAGTGAAGGGAGGATGATAGTCACCCAGTGGGAGGGGAGAAACGCCCTGATTTTAGTGTTTTGAAGTAAGCTGCGATAGCGAGTATGAATTCTGAGGAATCTAATAGATAGCGGATTAAGTCATCCCCTTAGTATCACCTCACAATTTCTGTCACGTATTCATCAACTTCCTGAACATTTGGCACCAACAGGCAATTATCTGATATATTAGATCTATGGTTGGGATGGCTGGTTATCCACTTTTTTTGTGTATACCCATATTTATGTAACATGGTCTGGTCGCATTGTAATCACCAAGGCACTGGTCACCCTTTGTTTCACCCGTATACACCCGTAATAGATTGTAAGCTCTTGTCATACAGGGACCCTACACAAACCTGGTGCCTGATTTGTAAGTAGCTTTTTTTATTGTATATGTCTTGTTTATATCGTGCAGTTATACCCTTCTATTTGTAAAGTGCTGCGGATTATGTTGCGCGACTTATATAAATATAAGATTATTATTATTTATACCTAAATTTTGTCCCTCGAAGGAAATAATATGGGCTCTTGGGACAAAGCAGTTTGCACCACTCAATTAGAGAACACACATCTGGGTACTATCTCTGGTATCCTCAAGGCACCCAATGATGACCAGTTTCCTCCAATAGACTAAGTGGCCCCAAATCAGTTTGTCTGCCTCCTTTTTGGCACTGGTGCCAGGCCACTATCAATTCAGGAAATTTCCTCATCAATAAAGAGTATAGCTGGGACACCATCATGCCCGCTAGAAAAATATGGGTGGTCTGCAAAAGACACTAACGATAGGGTAAGAGTGTTAAGAGAAGGTCCTCAGGCTACACTGGCTGTTGCGAGGAGAGGCCTCTACAGTTGGGTTATTAAAAAAATATGTGACGCTTATGAGCCTAATTTTTTCATTATATACCATTTGTCAGCAATAATGCAACTTTGAATAATAATTCATATTATTCAGACAGTCTGTCTATTTGTTTCTTGGGAGCTGCTGGTCTCATATTATCGTCGTGGTTGTAGGGGGATTGCAGCAAACCTGAAACTATTTTGCAAAGATGTATTTTATATAATAAATATTCTATTTCAAATACATACATAAAAAGCTATAAGACATATTAATATGGTAAATTATAGTTATTCTGTTACTTAATAATGCATCTAATAAAAACAAAAATTTTACCCTACCTCAGGATCTTGCCTGGGAGGTCACTTCTTATTGGCGGTCACTGCGGCAAATCTCTGACCTAGCAGTTCCACATGGGGACCAGCCTGCTAATAATTTGTTCTGCACACTTTGGGTTTTGTGAAGTGCTTGTGAGGGCATCTGTGGGAAGTATTTTTTTTCCTTTAGTAAATCCACAGCACACATTGTCTTGAATTTATGAAATATATACCATTTATTTACAGCAAACATAAATTAACAGGTATAGTAATTCTACATGGTGTAACAAACAAGTGAGATACTGCAAATGGCTATGTTGTAGGTCCAGATATATGTCTGATGGCATGGCCTGGGATGGACTTCTTCCAGCACATCTGGAGCAGGTATATGTATGATTTTGTATGAAGTGGCTGGCAGGGGTGATTTTAGCATGACAACGCCGCTAAAGGAGCATGTTGTGTGGAGGATCAGGGGACACCTAGGGCGTAAAAGTGAGTTGGGACCGGTGACTCGATGCTACTGACGATTCACAATTATCAAGCTCCAAAGTAGTCTCCGTTTTTAATTATTTGTATGTAAGTTGAGTGTTTGTAACTCTTGGACTGCCTGTATAAGTATCGCCTTGAGTTAGCATAGCTCATCAGCACAGAGGAGATAAATCATTACACAACACCATGTAAGAAATAAAATCTGAGCTGTGATTGGTTGCTATGTACAACAAGACCAGTTCTGACTGTTTTAAAAATTGATTTGGATGTTTTTTGGCTCAATTTCTTTAACATACAAAGTAGTTAAGACTGGAATCATAAGTTTGTCCTAGACAAGACAAGATGGAGAAGGATTTTTATTGGCAGATCATCAAATTTTATTGGCTAGTTCTGAACTTATCTAATGGTTTTACTTTCCTAAATTTCCCTTACGGCTTATCCCCACGGCCAGTTTTTCAGCTGGTTTTGCAGACGGTTTTCGGTTTTGAAAGCCATCTGCATAAAACCGGCTGACAAATTTTTACACGGACCTCTATGGAAATTCCGTGCATTTGCATAGCAGCGGTCCAAAAAAGACTTGAACTTAGTTCATTCTCCCGCACCAGTTTTCAGGCAGAACATGAACATTTCAATACGAAGGAGGACGGGCTTTTCTCCGCAAACCGCGAAAAAAAAGCTGTCCCCCTGTGGCTGTGTACATGGCCCCAAAACAGAGCAAATACCGGTCGGATAATCCGACCAGTATTTGCTCTGTGCCGTGGGGACTCTTTTAACTTAAAACTCCTTTAATCTTTCAGCAGAGATAACTGGTTAGAATTTAAAAATTAAAACACATGAAATCATTTACTATTATCTTATAGTAAAGGACCAAGGACCTGCATTGCGTAATGAGGAAAAAAGGCCCCTTCGGAAAAATTTAATAAGTGATTTTTTAAACCAACTTCATTTTTGCCATTAAATCCAGTCTTTTGCTTCCCAACAATGGACCTTTTTTAAAACCATCTAACAGAAAGACTGTCTTTTTTAAAAAAACAAAAAGAGTTGTTTCTTTTTTCCACGGGAAATTAAAGTTGAGTTTGATTGTTGCTTAAGAACCAAGAAAGTTTTTGCTTTAGAAAATTTTTAATAAATGACAGTCTTGAAATCTATTAAATTTATTATAGTGTTATTAGATCTGGCACATAATAGTGCTATCTAGTCTTGCTTTATGCAACTTATTGCGCCAAAGTTTTGGCGCTTTTTTAGTGTATGGCATTACACACTAAACCATGCTCCCTTTTTTGTTAAACCCCCCTCTTTTCAGAGGGAAAAAAAGTGTCTAGAAACTTTTTAAAAAACATAAAAAAATGTGACATAAAGCCGTATTCCGTAATTTGGGGACAAAAAATTGGGCCGAATTCTGGCAATTTCTTTAATAAATGTACCCAAATTTGTTTCCATTTAACCTGTACACCCGGGTGTGCTTCACAAGCAGGCACTTTTTTTGAAATCTCTACTGGAAAAAAAAAGGAAAAACGCCTTTGGGAAAGGGGAATTACAAAAGGACAGGATCTTTTAAAAGTAGTATTTTATAAAAAAAAAAATCATTGAAAAAAATTTCCAGCTGTAAGCATTTCCCGGGGCTTTAGTTTTTCATGCCGCTTTGTTTTGCCCATTTGGTTTCTTGAGGTCGGCTAATGACTTTACACCACCTTAGCAATTTTAAAGGAAATTAAACTAACTGTAAGAGAAAAAGTTTCCACAAGTTAAGCCTATGATCCACCAATGCAAACAAACAGGATATCCGGTGACGTGACTCAAAGAGATTCCGCCGCTAAATATTCCAAGGTCCGTGGTAATGGTTAACACACAATTCTTTATTTCTGGATAAAATGCATACTAGCACAAAGCAAACAGACCCCCCGCAATGGCAAGAAACAGATGCGTTTCGAGTTGAAAAACTCTTGATCACTGTTAGGTGTTTGCAGATTAGGGCCATCCTTAAAAACCTATAAAAACCAATAGATAGTGTGGACAGCACCAGCACTGATAATGAAGAGCCAGAACATTTGAACCAGCCACAACAATCTTCCACAAAAAGTAAAGAGATGTCAAAAAACGGAAGAGGACAATAAAAAGGGGGGACAACATAGGGAATACGGAAATCCCAAGGGACATTCGCAACAATACAAAGGGAAATATACAATAGATGACGTTTGACTCACAAGTAATTATTCTCACCCCCACAATCTTAACACAGCCTCAGTTAGAGGTGCTTGGCCAGGGTTTAAACTTTGCTCCAAAAATTAATTTTGATTTATTTCACACCATAAATGACTTTTTAATAAATTTGTAAGGTTGCTTACGGTTAAGAAATATTTTTTTGATACAGATAAGGAGGATGCCGAGATACATCTTAGGGAAAATCAAGCATCTAATGAATATCTAAATTTACATTTCAAAGAACAGGTAGCATTAAAACAGTTGTTGGAGTTGGAAAAGGAGACAAATATGGGGGAAATAAATACGGACAGACAAGAACCTAAAATACAACATATTATGCCCAACCCGGATTTTTATCCTATTAAGGCCAGGGTTCCCGCTCTGGAAAATTTCCAGAATATTATGGAACGGGACTTGGTGGCTTTACATAATAAAAATCTGAGTAGAAAAACAAAATCGAAAGATAGGAATTTAACATGGTCCCAGAAAAAAGCAATAAAAGAACTCAAAAGCATGGATAATTTAATCACAAAAAAGGCAGCAAAGCAGGGCATTGGTTGTTTGGATATTGGCCTATACAGACAGCAGGCTTTGGAAATTCTGGATAATAATCATACATACCGTAGATTAACAGAAAATCCCACAGCCAGTTTCCAAGTTACATTGGAACGCCTTTTACAGGAAGGGGTGAACCTGGGGGTCCTAAATGAAAAACAAAAAAAATACATCCTAGGAGATGAGCCTGTTATTCCATCTTTATGGGGTCCCTAAGGTTTTCATAAAAATGTCTTTTCCACCAAAACTGCGCCCCATAATCTCAGGGAATAATTCACTTAACGAGCGCTTAAGCATTGGGTAGACAATTTCTGCAGCCCATATTTTCGGCCGTACCGGGATATATCAAGGATACCAAGTCCCTTCAAAAAAATCTTGCAAGACCAAACATGGGAATAAAAAATTACACTTGGGTTACGTGCGACGTGGGTGGGACTATAACTCATGTATACCCATCATGGGCAAATTACAGCACTTACGTTTTTCCTAAAAAAAACACAGTGATTATGATTCAGATTTCAGGAATTTATCTATATGGCAGTGGATTATCTTCTCAAGAGTAAAATTTCTTCAAATTTGAAGGTACTTAATACCTGCAATTAGAGGGGGCCCTATGGGTTGCTATCTTTTCACCATCCTGGCCAACATCACCATGGCTGGTGGGTACATGTCTCATTTTTTAGTGAACACAATCCCTTTATGGACAGTATAGTGTGGTATGGGCGCTACATCGATGACCTCTTGCTCATCTGGGGTCGCGATGTGGCGCTCATACCCCGCTTTTTTGGAGTCATTTAACCAAAATCCTTTCCCAAATTTACAGTTCACAGGAACATGGAATAGTGATACTATTCCATTTTTGGATGTATGCCTCATGGGACAAAGAGTTGGGTAAAATCACATCCAATTTGTACCGAAAACCCAACTCAGGAAACACTATTCTCAGAGCCAACAGCTGTCATGCTGCCAGCACCATCAAGGCTATTCGTTGGGGAAATGATTAGGGCCAGACGCATATGCTCCCAAAGAAGAAGACTTTTAAAATTAGCTGGGGAAACTATTAGTAAAAGACTCAGAAATAGAGGATACAAAGAAAAGGATATAGAAAGAGCTATAAAAAAAGTTGAAGTAAAAACACAGGAACAACTTTTAGAAATAAATCAAAATAGGAACATCAATAGAAAAGAAAATGTAAAAATAAGCTTTACTACAAAGTATAGCAGAAATTACAATCAAAATCAATTTTCAAAAAAAATCTGAGTATCTTAAAACAAGATGAGATCCTCTCTGCTATCTTAGATAAAGGGGTGCGTATAATTCCAAAAAGAGGCCAAACTTTAGGGAATATCATCTCCCCCAGTGCACACATGAGTCAAAAAACTAAGGGAAAAATGTGGTTATCCCAAAAAGGTTTCTTCAAGTGTGGAGGATCGCGTTGTGGAGTATGCGATCTGGCCAAAAAAACAATAGAATTTGAAGACAATGGCAAACAACAAAAATACACTATAGGCCAATTTGTAAATTGTGACAGCCACATTTGTTTTAAAAATTATAAAGTGTCACTAAAGCAATAAGAAAAATGTGGGAAGTACGATTAGAAAGGTAAAAATACGGATAAAAAACATGTCACCATATAATGCAAAGAACAGTCCCAAATGTCGGGAGCGGCAAGACATTTTTGTGGAATGCCCCCAAGGGGACATTCCAGGTTTTTTGGTTTTATGTAAATTGAACAGTACAGCGCCCTTATAGGGAGGGGGAAATTTGTTACCCAAGGTGTTAAGGCAAAGCGAAGCACAATGGATCTTCAGGTTGGGAACTAGAAGACCGGATGGTCTAAATGACCGTATGGACATGCTCTATATATATTAATTTTTAAAGCTGGTGCTCTTTTTATGTCACCTTAAGTCATAAAAATAACAACGTCGCACATTTTGTCTAACAATTTGGTTTACTCTATATGCACTAGTAAATATACTCCATATAGATACGTCTACAGCATATATTGTCCCGTACCTCCCACCCTGGACCATGTGATCCTTTTTCCTTTATGGCTATTGGTTTTAATAGGTTTTTAAGGATGACCCTAATCTGCAAACACCTAACAGTGATCAAGAGTTTTTCAACTCGAAACGCGTCTGTTTCTTGCCATTGCGGGGGGGGTCTGTTTGCTTTGTGCTAGTATGCATTTTATCCAGAAATAAAGAATTGTGTGTTTACCGTACCACGGACCTTGGAATATTTAGCGGTTTGGGAAACTCTTTGGTCAGTCACCGGATTCCCCCGTTTTTTTTTGCATTTCATTTCCGCGAAGCGGCGGTTTTGGTCC
>JAODAL010033692.1:0-45254 GCA_025379985.1 Phyllomedusa bahiana | reverse complement strand
AAAAAATTTAAAAAAAAGAAGCTTAGGAAAAAGGAATAAATCTTATAGTAATGCCCATGCTGTAAAAAGAGTCCGAATAAAGGAAGGTACACATGAGGAGACTGAGGGGACGAGAGGAAGGTGGACAAATAAAATGAAGTAAAACAAAGAAGTAGAAATAAATGAATTTTTTTTTACAAGAATAAGATTAGGACAACCAAGGATCAAAAAGGAAAGAAAGAGGGAAAGATCTGAAAAGGGTAGAAAGTCCAAATATAATGCTACAGAGAAGGAGAAATTAGGAGGAATATATAACAAGAAAAAAATATTGATACAGTGGGAACAAGAAGAAGATTGGAAAAATTAGGAAAGCGGTAGGATAAGGGGGGAATAGAGGGCAGGTAATGTTACCCACGGAAAACGGTAGTTCATTATCTTGTCTGTAGGAAGAAGATAGGTACAACATAAGTACAATTATTATAAATACACTATAGGTATGGGTTAAAAGTATGCAACACAAAATTTACAAAACAGCGGTATAAAAGAGAAAATCCATTAATGATATGTACAGAAAAAGAACAAAGTATTGCATCTTACATGTAGGAAGCAGCGATGTGCATGTTTACAAATCATATTCACGGTTCAAACCCCGAGGTTCGAGGGTTTGCAATGTGTGTATCCAATACCTTTCACGTTGCAACAATAGAGAGGTACGATTGCCCCCTCTACGTGGTGGTGGGAAATAGTCAATAACTTGAAAACAAATTTGAGAAATGTGGTGGTTCATGTGTTCGAAATGAGCCGGAATGAGCAACATTAATTCTTTGCAACGGATGGTAAATTTATGCTTTGACACATGGTCTTTAACCGGTTGAGAAGTTTGTCCAACATATGCAAGGCCACACGGGCATTTCAGAAGATAAACCACATAGTTGGAAGAAGTCTTTGATTGAGAACTTTTTACCACTATGGGGGGGTGTAAAATACTCACCCTTCGCGACAGAAGAACACTGGGTACATAAAAGGGATGGGAAGGCGTCTCTGTGTTGTGTAGAAAGGAAAGTTTGTCGAGGAGTAGTAAGAATAGGTCCAATGTCTGCTGTCACAAGTCTATCACGGAGGTTTTTGCTACATTTAAAACATTGAAGGGTGGGATGGAGGGGTAGGATCTGGTGAGAAGGGGCCAGAAAAACTTCAGTTTTTCCAGCGTTTTTCATTTTCAATAAACGCTGAAAAAAAACGACTGAAAACAGGTCCCATAGACTTGTATAATAAAAACATCCTATTGACTCTACAGAACGCTTTTTTCTGCTCATTTTATTTGCTGGTCTTTTTTTGAAACGTTGCAATTAATGACTGAACAGGGCAGAAAATTTACTATTGGTGTCTATGTAAAGCGCCGGGCGTTTTGTGGTAAGTTTTTTGCATGAGAACATCTATTGCTGTGCAACTCTGCAAAAAAAAACGCAAAACAACTGACTTTTTTTAGCAGCTTTTGACAGGCAGTGTACAAAAAACTCAATTTCCTGAACATTTTTAGGATTTGGTTTTCAGGTCATTTTTTGTCCAACGAGCAGTTTTTACTATTAGGCTAGGTCTACACCGCAGACCTAGCCTAATAGTAAAAACTGCTCGTTTTTGCTGCTGGTCGAAACATGTTGCAGAAAACGACAGAGCAAGGCAGAAAATTTACTATTGGAGTCTATGTAAAGGACTGGACGTTTTTTGGCATGTTTTTTGCATGTTTTTGCAGAAATGCACAGCAAATATAATGCTGAGCATTTCTGCCAACAAAAACGGACATTTTTTAGTAGCTTTTGACAGGCAGTGGACAAAAAACAAATACTTATTTCTCACTGCAAAATGCAAATATATTTATAAAATTTATACTGTCTGATTTTCTGATTACTGCTCTAAAATTAATATTATGATCTGTGGTGGTCACTAGCTATTCTGGGCCAATCTTCAGGAGGAATGGCTAATGTGTTCTTGTATATCTGCATAGACTGCAAACCCATAAGACCCTAAGAAAATAAACCTTTTTTAACTATCTTAAAAAATACCTGACTGATTAAATTCAAAAGGGATATGAAATATGAAGGCAGGACTTATAATTCTCTTTTCCACTGGATCCACCATTGGCTTTGGCTCAACAACTGCATTAAAAATTGCAGCGGCATTTCCCCCAAAATCATGTATGTGAAATCACCCTTAACCCTTAATTCTAGTTATAATGCTATAGGATTTATTGAATTAACAAAAGAAGCTTCTCCTTGCAAAGAACTTGAGCTTGAGTGATTTGATTCACATATAACTGGTAATGCATTTATATTCATGGGATGATGTACAGTAGGTTAATCACTCCAGTGCGTCAGTCTACAAGCGGTATCATCTGCTTACTGATTAATTAAGTAAATGTACTGTAATTATTCATTGCTTTAACACACTGGACCTCAGAGGCATATTGTCTGCAGTATTTGAATCTTCAGATCTTATGTACAGGTAACATGTAACTAAATACTAAATTCAATCATTCAAGACTCAAACTTTTATTTGCTAACTTTTATTTTTGAATTTTTTAATAGAAATAAATAAATTACTAAATCAAAAACTGATACAAAGTATTCATCTGTTGCATTCATTTTTCCATACCACATCCCATTGGCTTCAATCTAAAAACTAATGGAGGAGGGAAAAGCAGTCAATGGTAGGAAATTAGGGCCACATGCATGAAAACTTTCTAGGTCTAGAACTCACTGTGTTGCTCATAGCAACCAATCAGAGTGCCCCTCTCATTTTTCCAGAGCACTACATGGAATGAAAGGGGCGCTCTGATTGGCTGCTGTGGGCAACAAAATGAGTTTTAGACCTAGACAGTTTTCATACATGTGGCCCTTAGTTTCTTTATCCACCATGTTTATTTTTATTAACATCATATGAGTTATCAGTCACATTCATTCTACCTTTAGCACAGTGTTTCTCAACTCCAGTCCTCAAGACCCACCAATAGGTCATGTTTTCAGGATCTCCCACAGACTGCACTGACAATAATTACATCACCTGTGCAATACTGAGGAAATCCTGAAAATGACCTGTTGTTGGGTCTTGAGGACTTGAGTTGAGAAACACTGCTTTAACATAAGCAGGTGGGATGTTATCAATTGTGTCATCTAAGAGTACATTATATGCACCGCTTTCCTGTGCATTGTAAAATACATACATTGTTATATTTCCTACCAATGCATGCTTTACATATATTTAAAAAAAAAAATCATAAAGAATATCATTATAAAGAATATTATTGTTTTCTAAAATATGTAAACAAAAAATGCACCACTGTGAACAGAGTCTTTAAAGGGCCAGCTTCAGCTTCACCTTATCTGGCCAGGCTGTAGACGGGTCTATAGCAGTGATTGACATCAGCTTTGCTGTTCCTTGCTGAGCCTGTTACATTTAAATGACTGCAGGAGATGTAATATCTGTAATACACAAGAATACAGAGCTCGAAGGGGTGAAAACATGTCCTTAAACAAACAAAACTCCATTCCTAGAGATTACAGACATCAGGAAGTGACATCGCCATGTTCGGCCAGCAGCTTCCAGCTCATTAGATAAGAGAGAGGAGAGAGAGATGGTCAGTAACCAACATAAACTTGTGTGCACACAGTTGAGAAAAAATTTGTTATCTCCTCAACAAAACAAAGTAAAATAGCAATGTATTTGATAATAGTTCTTATTTACCCTATTTATTTATTTTCCCTACATGTTGAAAGCTAATCATTCTAGTGAGAAAACCCTTTTTAGTTTATTCTCCATTAATGTCATTATTAAAATAGCTTTTAGATCTGTACTTTGTTTCAGTTTTTCATTAGACACTTCTCTTCAACACTGGGGCGTGGCTTTGCGAAAAGTGGGTGTGGTTCCATGAGAAAAGGATGTGGCCCCAATGTGACATGCTGCACCAAAAATAAGCCTTAATTCTGGTGCAAAAAGTACGAATAAAAGTTGGTCTTAAAAGCTAGACAAGTCTAAAGATGCACCAAATTTATCAAACACCTTGATAAATTTGGGACATTTTTAGACTGTCTGTTAAGTTTAAGCTGATGGCTGCTGTTCCTAAAACATAACTTACATAGTTTGTATTTTTAAAAAAATACACAGATTAATAAAGTCCAACCTACAATCTGTTGATGCAGAGAAAGGCAAAACCTCCCTTGAGGCAGATGCCTCTTACCCCATATTAGATGAGAAATTTCTTCCCTGCTCCAAATATTGTAATCAATATAAACCTTTTGATCAAAATCCCATCTCCAGAAATGAAATTACCATAGTGTATTATATTTTCCAAGAAAGCCCTTGAATTTGTTTACTTAACCAAACTTGAGAACATTGTGAGTATACTATAAAGAACTCCTGTCTAGAATGATGATGAAGATGCCCCTGTCATTATGGTTACAGGCCTATGCAGTAAAAGATCATTAGAAATGTGTCTATACTGATAGATAGCCCCTAAGAAATCTTTGTTTCTTACTAGTCTTACTTAGTCTTGGTGCTATAATGCACTCATTGATTAATTACCTTGGTCGCCCTGCTATGGATCCACTCTAGTTCAGCTTGACTGCTGCTTCATTCAAACACGTCCAGACCACTTGATTTCATTTAGGAGGAATGGGGGCCACTTTTAGTCATTGGTGAGTGAATGGATAAGTGAGAAATATCAATTGTGGGGAAACCATTTCAACTCCTTCCCAACATTGGATGTATCCATACATCTTGTGCAGGAAGGTGTTCCTGCAAATGGATGTATGGATACATTCAGAAGATCTTCACAAGCATAGCCCCCACAATCGGAGCATGTAACCAGTTGTGTATTACAGCTGGCCCAATTCTTACTCCAGTCGTGGCCAATTAAACCTTTAGATGGTGCAGTCAATCATAACCGCAGCAGCTAAGGGGAAGACAGAGGGAGGGAGCTTCCTCTGTCTGCTTTGCTCCTTACTACCTCCCCATTCCTCTCCCTCCCCCCATGATCTTAGGAAACCTGGAAGCCTAACAAAAGTGAGTGACAGTTACAATACACAGCAGTATAGTTATGTACTGCTATATATTGTAACAGTGATCTAAAAATCAGAGGACTTGAATCGGTGACAAGAACAATATTGCGATTTTTATTCATCCTGCAGCACATAAAATGAAATAAAAAGTGATTAAAAAGTCATGTTAATGGCAGAGTGGTACCAGTAAAAAAGAATTATTCATCTCCCGATAAAAGGCCCTTAGACAGCACTGTATACGGAAAAATAAAAAAAATTAGGCTATCAGAAGATTGCAATACATTATTGTATTACACAATTAAAACATTTTTTTTTTTAAAAGTGCTACAACGTAAATTGGGTATTGCCTTAATCATTGACCCACGGAGTAAACTAACATGTCAGAAATACTGCACAGTGAGTGCTGTTAAAAATAAAAAAAATACTACTATGATTGCTGTATTTTCTTTACCCTGCCTCTTAAACAACGGATTTAAAAACACTCAAAAGTCTTGTCCCCACCAAAATAGTACCAATAAAAATATCAAGTCCTACCGCAAAAATAAAAACCCATACACAGCTCTCTACACAGAAAAGTTTAAAAGTTATGGCTCTCAGACTATGGCGATGCAAAAACGTGTTTTCTTTTTTAAATAAAAGTGTTTTTATTGTGTAAAAGCAGTAAAGCATTAAAAATATATAAATTGGGATTTGCTGTAATTTTATCAACCTGCTGAGTAAAGGTAGATTGTCTTTTATACCACACTTTGACCACTGTAAAAAATAAGAAACATTACCAGGATTACTGTATTTTGTTCATCTTGCCTTCCAGAAACATTGATACAAAGTGATGAAAGCATCATATGAACCCTAAAATGATGCCAATAAAACTCATCCTGCAAAAAACATGCCCTTAGTCAGCTCCATATACATAAAGATAAAAAAAACTATGACAATATAAAAATCCAATTTTTTACAAACACATTTCTATTGTATAAAAGTAATTAAACTTAAACTATATAAAATTGATATTGTTGTAATTTTACAGACCTGCATAGTAAAGTTATCATGTCATTTATACCACATGGCAAACACTGTAAAAATTAAGCCCAAAAAAACAATGCTGGATCTGCAATTTTTTTATTCCCATTTTCTCAGTCCGATGCTAAATAAAACTGTGCAACACCTTTTCACCCAAAATGCAAAATACTCCACTAGATGACAACCCTGCAGGGTGTTAAATCCAAAATGATGAGACTTTTGGAAGGTTTCACCTGTTCTGATACTTTGGGGGCTTTGCAAATGAGACATGGATCCCACCAAAATATACGTTCCAAAAGCTAAATAGCGCTCAGTCCTTTCTACGCCATGCCATGCGCCCAAACAGCACTTTATACCCACATATAGTGTATTGCTGAACTTGGATGAATTTGTGTAATAAATGTTGGGGTGCTTTTTCCAGGATTCCTTGTGAAAATGAAAAATGTTTAGCTAAAACTGCATATTATTGGGAAATATTTAATTTTTCATTTTCACCACGTAATGCAAAACTTTTTTTGGAACACTGTATATTCACTGTATTGGATGTATTCCTTAAGGGGTGCAGTTTCCAAAATGAGCTCTTTTTAGGGGTGTTTATTAAGTTTTGAAACCTAAGGGTGTCCGCAAAACTGTAATTGTGCAAAAAGAGAATCATAATGAAAATGAGATCCCAGAATCCAATAGGTGCGCCTCCTATTCTGAGGCTTGTGATTGTCAGTTAACGCAATAGGACCACATACGCGATATCTCGAAAAACAGCAGAGTCAAGGGAATCAATATTGAGTTGAATTTTCTTGGTAATGTCTACTGTGTCCCAGTGAATAATGACTAAGAATTTAAAGTTTGCCTGCTGGTCAGGATGTGGGCACCCTGGCTCCAGTTCACAAACTCCTCTGCTTTCCAATCCCTCAGCATGCAGACGTGACGTAGTCCTTGTGACCATGAGACCTGTTTTCTGCCTACAGAAGCCTCTCTATCACCTTTCTTACCCTCCCCCCCCCTTTTTTTTTTGCCTCTAGCCGTGTCTCTTTTCCTTTTTCTCTCCTCATTATCTGTGTATGGGTATGTGTGACGTGTTGTATGTCTTGTTGGTTTATCCGATGGACGAGTAACATGTTTTTGATTAAAGCTTTCATCTTGGACCGTTAAAGGCCCTTTGATGCAGAGGCCGTGTAATAATATCCTTTTGTCTTATGATTATGTATTAGACTTGTTCTATCTGTTATCTTTTTTGTTTATTTGCTGATTTTTTTTACTGCATATGAACATATTCATATCTTTGATTGTGACATTTTTCTTCTTCTTGTATGGATATGGAAGTGTCATTATAGCATTCCTTGTTAATTTTCCCTTGCAACATGCTGATACATTTCACTTTTGACATTGCTGTTGGCCTCATTCTGATGCAAGTCTGTTATACTTTTAAGCATTGTTATTCCGCATTTCTATGCTTTGTAATAATTTTTCATGTTATTCTAATAAATGAATGAGAAAAAAATTTAAAGTTTGCAAAAAAGTAAATTTTTTTAATTGTACCTCCACTTTGCTTTAATTTCTGTGAAACACCTAAAGAGTTAATACACTTCCTAAATGCTGTTTTGAATACTGTAAGGGGTACAGTTTCTTAGATGGAGTCATTTATGGAAGTGTCTGACATACAGGCCCCTCAATGCCACATTAGAACTTGACTGAAAATTAGTCAAAAACAAAAAACATTTAAAAATTGATGGCAACATATACTAGATATAAGGTAGATGTAACTATATAGATATAGTTATTAACTATTTTGCGTGATATAACTGTCTTATGAGCAGACATTTCTGAACTTTGAAAAAGGCAATTTTTTTCACATTTTTATGTCATTTTGATTTGTTAAATAAACAAGGATTGTATGGATCCACAATGTGTCACGAGAAAACAATCTCTGAATCACAGGGCTAGGACATGACTAGGTTAAAGTGTCAGAATGTTATTCCTACAAAATGGACAAGTCAGATTTCAAATATGGGGCTGTCAAAAAGGTCAAAAGTGGCTGCAGTGGTTAAAGTACTAAATTATTGACCAAGTATTTTCCACCAGGTATTTTGTCGAAAGTACAAAAAAATCTCAAAGCTTTAAGTTACATATACTGTAGAACCATGATATCTTGCCTTTGGAGCAGTACATGGAAATTGACGCATTAACTTGAGTAATTGTCCCTTTCTTCTTGCAGATTTATGATATACCGCCCTCAGTAAGCAAAGATGTTCCAGATGCTCCTCAAAGAGAAGAAACCTATGATTTTCCACCTGCTTTTTCAAATCCGAAAATGCAGATTCCACCTCAGCCTCCTACTCACATCCATGATCCAGAGTCATACATTCCGGAAGATATTTATGATATTCCCCCTGCTGCTGTTAAAGGCAATGATTCCACCTTTTCCCAAGAGATATATGATGTCCCTCCCAGCTTAAGAAAGACTGCTGGACAGAATTTCAATGATGTTTATGATGTGCCAAGAGAGTTCCATAGAGGAAAAGCATCACTTGAGACTGAAGCAGATTACATATATGATGTTCCTCATCAGTTAGACAGGGAGGTCAAAGCAGTTGAGGAACTTACAGGAAACTTCAAGAGGTTGTCCGCTTCAAGCACTGGTAGCACCAGAAGCAACACTTCAACTTCTTCACTTGATGTTATCCCTGTAAAAGAATCATCAATTGTTCCACCAAAGACACATGGGAAGGAGTTAACCCTTGATCTAGAGGCAGCAATGGAGCTTTTGGTAAAATTGCAACATGGTGTAAATAGTTCAATCTCCTATCTTATGTCCTTTTTAAGTAGCTCTTGGAGAAGTCAAGAACAGATGGAAGCCAATGTGCAGAACATACAGGCTGCAGTAGAAGGAGTGAAAAAAACAGTTAAGGAATTGTTGGAATTTGCCAGAGGAGCAGTAGTAAATTCAGCACAGGCATCTGACCGGACGCTTCATGCCAAGTTAAGCAAACAACTACAGAAGATGGAAGATGTTTACCAACAACTGCTTAAGCATAGTCAAGCATTGGATAGCTGTAACTGGTCATTGAATGTTTTAGTAACCAATAAACAGGGTTCTTCAGATGACCTTGACCGCTTTGTCATGTATTCAAGGGGGATACCAGATGACACCAAACAGTTGGCTTCATTCCTACATGGAAATGCTCCTTTGCTCTTTAAAAGGACCAAGCAACAACATTCAATGGGAGATTCCCAGTCTGGACAAGAAAATAGCAATCACGTGGCAAATAATAACAATAATATGTCTGCTGGTCAAACTGGACATACAGAAAAGGCTAGTATACAATCAAGGCCTCTACCTTCTCCACCAAAATTTATAGCAGAAGAATCCCCTGAAGGCCAGTATGAAAACAACGAGAGTGGTTGGATGGAAGATTATGACTATGTCCACCTACAGGTGAGATAAAGTTTATCTGCCACCAGATTTTAGTGTGTATTTTTATGTCTGTCCATCACCCAGCCCCCCATCCTTTGTTTATTTCAGTAGACTTCATGCATGGGCTAGTGTGGCTTGCAATAGAAGTTTTGAGCTATTACCATATTCACATGTTGCACTGTGACATCCACAATAACAATATTACAGGCATATCCTATCCCTGGAAAAGTGCTATAAGTCTAGTGGATCAAACTAAAAAAATGTAACTGCAAATTGAAATTTTATGATTTTCCATGTTCTAATGACTTGAATGTGGCATCCAACCATCATCAAGGTTGAATGTGGCTCACAAGGTATTAAAGGTTAAGGTTTTCTGGACTAGGCCAAAAGTGTACACATTTTTTGCTAATGAGTTAGCTTGAGCTCTGTTGACCAATCGGAAACACAGAAAGGCATTGCATTGTTTTCAGTGCTCAATTACCGTATATACTCGAGTATAAGCCGACCTGAGTATAAGCCGAGGCACCTACTTTTGCCACAAAAACCGGGAAAGCTTATTGACTCGAGTATAAGCCTAGGGTGGAAAACACAGCAGCTACTGGTGAATTTTAAAAATAAAAATAGATACCAATAAAATTACATAGGCGGTTTAATGTCCCCCACAGGCAGATATAGGCTGGTATAGGCGTTATAGGCAGTTTAATGTCCCACATAGGCTGGTATAGGCAGTTTAATGTCCCCTATAGGCAGGTTATAGGCATGTATAGGCAGTTTAATGTACCCCATAGGCAGGTTATAGGCAGGTATAGGTCTTTATACACAGGTATAGGCAGCTATATGTCCCCATAGGCAGGCTACAGGCAGGTAATTGCCCCCATAGGCAGGTTATAGGCAGGTATAGGTCCCTCTAGACAGGTTATAGGTCCCCCTAGGTATGCTATAGGTCGTTATAGGCAGGTATCGGTCCTCCTAGGTAGGTTAATGGCAGGTATAGGTCCTTATAGGCAGGTATAGGTCCCCCTAGGCAGGCTATAGGCATGTATAAGTCCCCCTAGGTAGGTTATAGGCAGTTATAGGTCCCCCTAGGCAGGCTGTAGGCATGTATAAGTCCCCCTAGGCAGGCTACAGCCAGGTATAGGTATGTTACAGCCAGGTCTAGGTAGGTTACAGCCAGGTATAGGTAGGTTATAGCAAGGTATAGGTAGGTTATAGCCAGGTATAGGTCCCCCAAGGCAGATATAGGCAGGTATAGGCACGTTTTTAAAACAAAAAAACACTTACCTGGCTCCCCGCTGCTCCGTCTCCCTCGCTGTCCGGCCTCCCGCGCGCTCTTCTCGGCACAGGCGGGTGATGTCATCAGGCCGCGCACGCAGCGTGATGACACACGCTGCCTGTGCCGGAAACTCCGGACGGCCGCCCGGAGTCCACTGCGGAGCAGGGAGCGCTTGCTCTCTGCGCCACAGTGGTATCTCTTCTCCTGTGTGCGTTCCGGGGGAGTCGCACACAGGGGAGGAGATCGCTGACAGCGCATGGGCCATCGCAGCGCCCGAACGCTGTCAGGTACTCGGGATTCAGTTATATGCGCTCCCTGAGGAGTCGCATTTAGCTGAAGTGTCCCTGCCAGCACTCGGGCCATCGCAGCGCCCGAGCGCCGACAGTGACTCCAGTATAAGCCGAGGGGGGATTTTTCAGGACATTTTTTGTGCTGAAAAACTCGGCTTATACTCGAGGATATACGGTAGGTACATTTCCTAACATATCCCATATAACACAGATATTATTGTTCTTTTTATTATTGGTCAAATAATGATATCAGCCAGATTAAAAAGATACTTTGTTATAGGTTTTTCAGATCATTACTGGTGATCTGCTTCTGTTACATACCCCCAGAACAGCAGGACAAGAAAAATCTCTTGTTTATTCCAGAAAGTACAACAGAATGATATAGTTACATATAAGGTACCACAGGCACATGAGCTCAAAGCACGAGTAAAATTTGTCGGTTTCTACCGTTGAAAACCACATCAGACAACACAGTTTTCAATGAGTATCTTATGTGGATGTTGGTCGTTTTTTATGGCAGATTCACAGTCAGAAAATGAGTCATCCCCATTGACCTCAATAATAAATATTCCACATGGAATATGATGGAAGAATGAACATTTTACTTTTCTTTTACTCTTAAAAACCAACCGCCAAAATACACGGTGTATAAACTACAGCGCATATTTTCTATTGATGTCAATGGGGATTATTTACTTTTGGTTTTAGACAAGTATTTCAATCGGAATCCGCCTGGATTCCAATTTTAAATACTTGCATGGACATAGCCTAAAAAAGATTTGCCTCATCTATCAAAAGTGTCATCAAGAACACGTCTATGTTGCCAATAGCAACTATTTAGCATTCAGTTTTTATTTTCTGACCCACTCTGGAAAAATGAAAGTTGAATTCTGACAACATCAATAGTTAGGGCTTGTCCCCACAACACAGGTTTTCAGTCGGATTTACAAACCGTTTTCGGATTTGAAAATCATCTGTAAACCGACTGGCAACCTTTTACATTGAGTTAAATAGAAAATCCGTGCAGCAGTCCCCAATGCATGGAATTTCTGACAGACGTTTTTTTACATCGCCAGCGGTTTTCGGACGGAACATGAACATGTGGACGCAAAGGGGGACGGCTTGAATCCGTGGACAAAAAGCCGTCCCCCTGCGGGCCAAAAAAAAGACCAAATACCGGTCGGCATTTCCCGACCGGTATTTGGTCTTTGCCGTATAAACGCACCCTTACAAAAGTGAGTACAACCCTCATATTTTTTTTAAATATTGCAATATGGCATTTCATGGAACAACACTGAAGAGATGATACTTTGATACAATGTAAAGTAGTCAGTGTACAGCTTGTATAACAGTGTAAATTCGGTGTGCCCTCAAAATAATTCACACAGCCATCAATGTCTAAACCGCTTACAATCTTACAAAAGTAAATACACCCCTAAGTGAAACTGGACAAATTGTGCCTAAAGTATCAATATTTTATGTGGCCACCATTATTTTCCAGCACTGCCTTAACTCTCTCGGGCTTGGAGTTCACTAGAGCTTTACAGGTTTCCCCTGGAATCCTCTTCAACTCCTCCATGAAGAAATCACAGAGCTGGTGGATGTTAGAGTCCTTGCGCGTCTGCACCTCCCATTTAAAGATGCCACACATGTGCTTAATGGAGTTTAGGTCTGAAGACATGCTTGGCCAGTCCAGCACCATTACCCTCATTTTCTTTAGCAAGGCAGTGGTCGTCTTGGAGTTGTGCTTGGGGTCGTTATCATGTTGGAATACTGCCCTACAGCCCAGTTTGTGAAGGGAGGGGATCATACTCTGCTTCAGTATGTCATGGTACATGTTGGCATTCATGGTTCCCTTAACTGTAGCTCCCCACAGCCAGCAGAACGCATGCAGCCCCAAAACATGACACTCCCACCACAATGCTTGACTGTAGGCAAAAGACTCTTGTCTTTGTACTCCTCACCTGGTTGCCTGGACACACTTGACACCATGTCAACCAAATCAGTTTTTCTAGGTCTCATCAGACCACAGTACATGGTTCCAGTAATCCATGTCCTCAGTCTGCTTTTCTTCAGTAAACCGTTTGTGGGCTTTCCTGTGCATCATCTTTAGAGGCTTCCTTCTGGGATAACAGCTGGGCAGACCAATTTGATGCAGTGTGCAGCGTATGGTCTGAGAATTGACAGTCTGCCCCCCCCCCACCACCACCCCTTTAATCTGTGCAGCAATGCTGGCAGCACTCGTACATCTATTTTTAACAGACAATCTCTAGATATAACGCTGAGCACATGCACTCAACTTCTTTGATTGACCATTGCAAACCCTTTTCTGAATGGACCCTGTCTTGTAAGGCTGCTTTATGCTTTTGGCCACCATGCTGCAGTTCAGTTTCAAGGTGTTGACAATCTTGTTATAGCTTAGGCCATATCTATGTAGAGCAACAATTCTTTTTTCCAGATCCTCAAACAGTCCTTTGCCATGAGATTCCATATTGAACTTCCGTAGACCATTATGAGAGAGTGTGAGAGCGATAACACCAAATTTAACACCTGCTCTCCATTCACATCTAAGACCTTGTAACACTAACAAGTCACATGTCACCATGGAGGGAAAATGGCAAATTGAGCACAATATGTCCATTTTCACTTAGGGGTGTACTCACTTTTGTTGCCAGCAGTTTAGACATTGATAGCTGTGTGTTGAGTTATTTTGAGGGCACACTAAATTTACACGGTTTGTGGGGGTTTCAGCTCAGTGGTAGTCACAGTAACAGCAGACAGGTTTTAGGTTGTAAACATAAACAAAAGTTTATTGTCTCCTGGACTCAAACAATAACATAAAGAATCCGCTTATTTCAGCTTGTGAATAGAACCAGTTCAAGCACAGTCCTTTCTTCAGGAACAACAGAAATATAAGTAATGGAACAGCCTCACCCGGTCACCACAGCAAACAGTTGGCAGCTTGTCATCTCCCCACCACACTACAGCCAGTGTCGGACTGGGGGGTTTGGGGCCCACAGGGGAGTTGATCTTGGGGGGCCCACCCTACTGTACATGAAAATATTACCGGCCTCTCGGACATAAACGCGCCCGTTTTACCACATAATACAGTGTTCAAAACAGAACTGTATTGTGTAGTACATAGCAAGAGAGTTCACATTATCTGTATATCTCACACATCTGTCAGTCTAAATATCATAGCAACAGGGCTAAGTAGCTCCATCCATATCCCCCTCCACCCACATACAATATCTCCCTCCAATAGTCCACATACAATATCCCCCTCCACATTTCCCTTGGTCACGCACCTCACCACCTTCTAAAATAAACACCAGCAGGAAAGTATAACTCCTATCACAGGGTCAATCAGGGACACATGTACACTGGCATTATACCGGCGCCGATATAACCTACAACACCGCCATATAGAGACCATATAGAGGTCCAACACCAACTCGGGTATAACCTACAACACTGCCATATAGAGACCACATAGAGGTCCAACACCAGCTCAGGTATAACCTACAACACCACCATATAGAGACCACATAGAGGTCAGACACCAGCTCAGGTATAACCTACAACACCGCCATATAGAGTCCACATAGAGGTCAGACACCAGCTCAGGTATAACCTACAACACTGCCATATAGAGACCACATAGAGGTCAGACACCAGCTCAGGTATAACCTACAACACCCCCATATAGAGACCACATAGAGGTCAGACACCAGCTCAGGTATAACCTACAACACCACCATATAGAGACCACATAGAGGTCAGACACCAGCTCAGGTATAACCTACAACACCGCCATATAGAGACCACATAGAGGTCAGACACCAGCTCAGGTATAACCTACAACACTGCCATATAAAGACCACATAGAGGTCAGACACCAGCTCAGGTATAACCTACAACACCACCATATAGAGACCACGTAGAGGTCAGACACCAGCTCAGGTATAACCTACAACACCTCCATATAGAGGTCCGACACAGCCAGGTATACTCACCCTTTGGACCATAGAGTCAGACACCAGTCACGATAACCTACACACGCCATATAGAGACCACATAGAGGTCAGACACCAGCTCAGGTATAACTACAACACCCCATATAGAGACCCACTAGTGGTTCAGACACTAGCTCAGGTATAACTTACAACACTGCCATTATAGAGACCACATAGAGATCAGACACACAGCTCAGGTCACATCACATTACAGTGAATACAGCACTGATCCAATATAGAAGTTAAAAATAACCCTGAAATCAGGGACTCACCGGAGATGTCATATCTGATGAGTCGTTCTCTTCTCTTATGATCCGTTCTTATTCCCTTTTCTTCTGCATCCGTTCCACACCGCCATGATGACTTGTCCCAGACACAGCTCATCCCTGCAGAAATTACGCACAAATATCTTAGAATCCTCAATTTTACAGCACCTCTTTATCTATTCCCACCTCTGTACAAACTTCCCAGGGGTGGAAGAGCGGGTACAAGCCATAACTTAGAGGCCTAGTATCCTAAGGGGTTGGAGGGTGGGGAAAGGACTAACCCTCTGGAGATAATGCTACAACTATGGGCTGCTGCCCTCTCAATTATATTACCAGGTAGGTAGACAAGACCACTAGGTAGGTAGTGCAAATAGGCAAGGCCCAGTCTGTAGGTAGGTGGTTTCTCCTAGTTAGGTAAGCTGTAGGTAGTTAGGGTCCCCTTTATATAGGCTGCAAGCAGTTAGGGCCCCCCTGTAGGTAGTATACAGGCAGATAGGGCTTCCCAGAAAGTAGTATACAGGCAGTTAAGGCCTCCTGTAGGTGGTTTGCAGGCAGTTAGGGGTCTCCTGTTGGTAGTATACAGGTAGTTAGGGTCCTCCTTTGGCTACTGTGTAGGTAGTCAGGGCCCCTTTAGTATTTAGGTAGCCAGGGCCCCCTTTGTAGTCAGGGCCCCCCTGTAGGTAGTTAAGGCGTCCCTTTAGGTAGTCAGGGCCTCCCTGTAGGTAGTCAGGGCCCCCCTTTAGGTAGTCAGGGCACCCTGTAGGTAGCCAGGGCCCCCCTTGTAGTCAGGGCCCCCTTTAGATAGCCAGGGGCCCCCTTTGTAGTCAGGGCCTCCTTGTAGCCAGGGCCCCCCTTTAGGTAGCCAAGGCCCCCCTTGTAGTCAGGGCCCCCTTTTAGGTAGCCAGGGCCCCCCTTGTAGTCAGGGGCCCCCTTTGTAGTCAGGGCCCCCTGTAGGTGGCCGGGAGCCCTTGTAGTCAGGGCCCCCCTTGTAGCCAGGGCCCTCTTTGTAGTCAGGGCCCCCCCTTGTAGCCAGGGCCCCCTTTAGGTAGCCAGGGCCCCCCTTTAGGTAGCCGGGGCCCCCTTTTAGGTAGCCAGGGGCCCCCTGTAGGTAGCCAGGGCCCCCTTGTAGTCAGGGCCCCTTTTGTAATCAGGGCCCTCTTTGTAGCCAGGGCCCCCCCTTGTAGCCAGGGCCCGACCTTTAGGTAGCCAGGGCCCCCTTGTAGTCAGGGGCCCCCTTGTAGCCAGGGCCCCCCTTTAGGTATCCGGGACCCCTTTTAGGTAGCCAGCGGTCCCCTTGTAGTCAGGGGCCCTCTGTAGGTAGTCAGGGGCCCCCTGTAGGTAGTCAGGGCCCCTTTTGTAGTCAGGACCCCCTTGTAGCCAGGGCCCTCTTTGTAGCCAGGGCCCTCTTTGTAGCCAGGGACCCCCTTGTAGCCAGCCCCCCCCCCCCCCTTGTAGCCAGGGCCCCGTTTAGGTAGCCAGGGACCCCTAGGTAGTCAGGGACCCCTAGGTAGCCAGGGACCCCTTGTAGTCAGGGCCCCTTTTGCAGCCAGGGCCCCCCTTTGTAGCCAGGGACCCCCCTTTGTAGCCAGGGACCCCCCTTTGTAGCCAGGGACCCCCCTTGTAGCGAGGGCCCCCTTTTAGGTAGGCAGGGCCCCCCTGTAGTCAGTGCCCCCCTGTAGGTAGCCAGGGCCCCATTGTAGTCGGGGCCCCCCTTGTAGCCAGGGCCCCCCCTTTAGCCAGGGACCCCCTTGTAGTCAGTCCCCCCCTTGTAGCCAGGGACCGCCTGTGGTCAGGGCCACCCCTTGTAGCCTGGACCCCCCTGTAGGTAGTTAAAAAAAACAAAAAAAAAAACAACAAACAGCCACTTACCTGGCTCGGGCTCCTGCTCCGGCCGCGCCGAGGCCGCGGCTCCGTACTGCCGCCCGCCTACGTCAGCAGTAGGGGCCGGCGCCCGGCAGGCTGAAGGCCTAACATCTTCAGCCTGCCAGGGAGATCAGCGGAGCGCAGCGCTGGTAGCGCTGTGCTCCGCTGACACAGCGCAGCCCCGGGAGTCGGGGACATTAGTCAGGGACCGGATGTGCGGACGGGCCCCGGGGAGTGACGGCACTGCCTCTGGGGCCCACAGCGGCTCGGGGGGGCCCACCGGGGGATTCACCGGTCCCCCGGCGGTCCAGTCCGAGCCTGACTACAGCCTCCAGCTTTATCAGACTGTTCCACCCTGAGTTGTGTCAGCTGCCTCTTATCAACCTGGTAAGGCCCAGACTGGGGTATGGGAGCGACCTTTCCTACCCAGACTCTCTGGTCACTCCATAAAAATCCTGACCCGGACTAACATAAAATAAAGCAGCTCGGCAACATTACATTGCTGGCAACAGGCTAAGGGCGCATTCCCACTGCACAGGACAAATACCGGCCGGTTTGCCGGCCGATATTTGTCCTGTTTTGTGGCCGTCCCCACGGCCGCGGGGGGGACGGCTTTTCTCCGCGATGAGCAGAGAACAGCCCTCCCCCCTCCCATTGAGAAGCACATCTTCCGTCGGGAAACCGGACGCAAGATTGTGCTTCTACAATGTTTTGCCGCCGGACCGCCGGCGACAAAACCGTCCGACGGCAAAACCTGTGCAGTGGGGACTGCTGCACAGGTTTTGCATAGAGCACAATTGTGCTAATTTTCGGCCGGTTTTTCAGGCGGTCTGAAAAACCGCAAACCGGCTGAAAAACCGGCCGAAAACCCATGCCGTGGGGACATGGCCTAAAGGGTTTTTCATATCACCGAGGCCAGCCACCTGGCTGAAACATACCATCCAACAACGACTCTACCCCCTGGTCTCTTACAGGTTATACACAAGTTGTACACAGACTAATTTACATGGTTTCAAAGTGTCCTGTCTTCAGTGTTGTCCCATGAAAGGATATAATACAATATTTACAACAATGTGAGGGGTGTACTCACTTTTGTGAGATTTTGTATATTGACCAATTCTTCACTGTTAACTAGCATCTGCAAGTGCAGGAGGTGTCTATCAGTCATTCATAGGGCGACATGTATGAACGGTGCTGCGCCAGAAGCCTGGCGTCTTTTCAGCCCTAGGCGGGGCCGATAGAACCGTACGAAGATACATATTTATAGCTTCAGTACGGCAAATCTAGGCGCATTACTGCTGGAGCAGGTAAACCACTGTAAAAGTGGTTTACTTGAGCCAGAGGTGTCGTCTTTGCGCTAGAATGTGCCTGATTTATGACCCGCAGTAGACCGGTTTAATAAATTAAGGCGCATTCTACACCATTATAATCCGCAAAAAATTGGCGTCTAAGCGCCATATATCGTATATGTCGCCCATAGTGTCACCCACTGGTTTTGGCTTACATTGCTGAGGTAGCACATGAGCAGCCTAAATCCATTTATTTACCTTGATTCATTTCTATCGACTAATTTCTGATTTTCTGCTCAAGCTAGCCTCCAATACTAGCTTAATTTAATACTATGAGCACATCTATAAAATAAAAGATTTTATTATTCTAGAACCATATTTAAAAATTGTTATGCATTGAATTCCCTAATATACCAGTGTAGGTTCAGGAGAAGGTGAACCAACACTTTAAACATGATGAGTGCAGGAGAGTATGAGAAAATAGAGGCATCCATCTCTATAAATGATATGAGACTTTCTCTCATCCCTGGCAGTAAAGTTTAATTAATCTAGACTTTAATTATTTCAATCGTTCTGCAAACTCACGCACATCAATAAAGGAGCTAAGGCTTTCGTGCCATCTGGCGATAACTGCAGACATGTTCTTGAAATGCTGTGTCTGCTAAAATCAGTGTATCCTGTTTAGTTGGCAGGGAGGGTGTTTATTTACTGATATTTACATTTTGCAGTTAAAGGTCTGTCACTGTAAAACACTGAATACTATCTCCATATTGAGCAAGGTGTGCACAGCTGTTCCAAAAAATGACTTAAAGGGGACATGTACCTCCAATCATCTGCTGAATAAGAGCCTACATTTATTTTACATTTCACTCAACCACTTTAAGTATAATTCTTCCAGGAGCAAATGGTGAACCTTACAGCTTTTTCACATAGCTTTATTTTCTTGAATTTTAGGATCCCTGATAAAACATTATCAGCAAAGTTTTTTTTTTTAATGTAAAATCAGTTGTTAATGGAATTTTTAGTGTTGGCTTTTATTGACATTTTGGAGGACATGTATGAAGATCGGCGCGTCGAGGTGGCCATTTTCACGTTTTTGTCCATGAAAACTGCGCCTGATGTATGGCCGTCCCCGAAGTGCGCTCATAAATGCGGTGTAAAGTTCCCCGCGCCTCGCCTGTATGTGAGGCGCATTGCGGAACTTGGGCACATAAGTAATGCGCCTAACATGTATTAACTTTCAAGACAGGCTGGAAATCAGAGATAAATCATTAAGCATGTCAGTGAATAGAAATCCTGCTTGGAGGACCACAGGTCCAGGCAATACCTGTGCTGTGCTGGCTCTTGCTGTACATACTAAATAAATAAAAGGTGAAAGCAGCAAAAATACATCTCAAATTGTTGGTATTAAAAATGATAAAAATTAACATCAGTACATCATCATCAGTGGCTTATTTGATGTAAAATTACTTTAAGTTTCTCGGAATTTTCAATACATTTTATAGCTGATATTTCTTTCTTTGGAGATATAATATATATTTCCAGTATTTTAAAATGATCCACTTTTTCAATACATTGAAATCTTTTTTTATACAACTTGGATATTTATCTTTATTAACTAATTTTAGTTACAAATCATTTTTATTATTGTACTGTTATAACTGTAGACCTAGAGCACATTTTGCCCCATTAAAATAAATGCTAAGCTCCACTTCGCCTCCTCCAGCTCAGGTACACCACACTTTGCCGACCGGCATTCATACATACGTCGGAGTTTTCGAATCTGGTGCGTCCCACCCCAGAATGCCCACAGCACTTCCCTTCATGTTAGGCGCATTACAAAGTGGCGAAGCTTGCACCTAACATCGCATTAGTGCGTCCGACAGCGGAGCCGGCACAGTGAGGCACATTATACGCCTGAAAACAGGTGAAAAGCCCGTTCATACATGTCCCCCTTTGTATGTTGTGCGGTCAGTAAAGGAGTGTGGAGCGGTTTCACAAGCCATTATTGTACACTGTTCTGCAATTACAGAAACGATTACAAGCAGTTGTGCTCCCTGGTAGTCAAGTAGCCTAGGGGGACTGAAAGTATAAGTATAAATAGATTAAAAAAAAAGAGTTAAAATCTAAAAAAAAAAAAAAAACAGTCAAAAAGTGCAATAGAAAAATGGGAGATATACAGGAAGTATTCCTTTCTGCAGGATACACTTCTTTGCTCAAAAAAACTGCAGCGACAGTTTTCATGGAAAAAAAAAAAAAAAAAAAAAAAAACATACCTTGTGTATTATAATGCTTTACAGATACTGGCTTGCTGCCAGTGACTGGAGACCCAATTTATTACACTTAACCTAGCCCTACTAGTGGCAATTGGAGACAACTATAAATGTACCAGTTAACTTTACTTGTTATAAGCTTATGTAGCAGATTTAAAGGGAACCTGTCAGTTGGTTTATGCTATCCTATCTGAGAGCTGGATATAATAGGGGGCTCTATGATATATAGCAGTGGGGACTGCTGCATGGGTTTTCCATAGAAACCCGTTGTGTTCGTTTGCGGCCGTTTTTTCAAACGGTTTGCAAAACCGCAAACTGTCTGAAAAATCGGCCGCAAACCCTTGCTGTGGGGACATGCCCTTAGGATTTCCTCTACTTTTTACCCAAACACAATGCATCAAATCATATAAACCTATATATCAGAGAACTTGGTTTCTCTCTCTTTATTCTATCCTGCTCTCAGATAGGTCAGCATAAACCACTTGACAGGTTCAAGAGCTTTTAAAAAAAACTCAATTAAAAATACATTAGCAGATAATGTTAGTCGAACTTGGTAAAATATATTCATATGAAAATAGCCACCTAATGACACATTCTTCAAGAAAAGTTCAAGGTTGTAAACATTCAGCATCAGTGAAACTGTGAAAATTGCGTGGAATCTCTGTACCATTGTTTTGGGAATCCATGTTATAGTTCATACTGGGAACCAGGACACCAAATTTTTATGCCACAGACTTAAAATCTGTGATGCATAAAATGTGGCTACTCCACATCCAAAACTGTGGTGAAATCTGCTGCCACAAAGTGAAAATCTGCAGCATAAGTCCAAGAGTATCACCTTCCAGAAAAATTCATTGTGTGAACGTACACTTAACCTAGTCTAGGTTTATTATTCTCTAAAGAGCAGGAACAACTTAAGCCTGCTCATATCTGATAAAGATTCATTACTCACAGCCAAGACAATAGAGCAGCTGCTGTCTTCCTTTTCATTCCATGACATCTGAAGTTTGGGTTACACATCCATGAACTTAAAAGTCCACGCTGGGAACAACTGTATCATTAAAGGCACTTGATCACAGCGAGCTGGTTGTACTACTCCCGGCCTTTGATATGTGATATGACTACAAATGCTTGTTGTGTAAAGGGTATGACATAAGTGGCAAAAAAAGAGATATAATCCCTTTACATGAGCAAAGATACAAGCTACAGGGCTAGAGGAAATAAAAAGTCTGGGAAAAAGCTGTCTGAATTTGAGCTTTCCTAACAATGCTAGATTCAGGTAATCAGGCCTTGAAGCACCCGCCAGCGGGGGGGTGGGAGAGGGGCTAGTGATTTCCCAGAGTACCGGCGCCGGCCTGTGGCGCAACTACAGGGGCCGCAGTGGTCGCATACGACACCGGACCCCGAGCCGGGGGGGGCGATAGGCCCCCTCGCCACACAGGTGCATGGCTGGGTCACATTGACCCAGCCATGTAAAGATCACGGCGCAGGCGGAAGCTCAGGCAGAACAGCCAGGATCTTCTGATCCTGGCCGTTCAGCCCCCTGAAGGCCACGCAGCACGCGGCACGATGTGATGATGTCATCTTGCTGCCTGCTCCGCAGCCCATGCTAGGCCGTAAGTCTATGCATAGGCTTATAGCCTAGTAGACGCCGGAAGTAGTGTTCCGAAGCAGGTGGCGTGATGACGTCACGCCGCCCGCTCCGTACCGAGAGAAGAGGGAGGAAAGGTGACAGGTGAATATTTTTATTTTTTTAATTTTAAGGGCGGCCCTACCTGGCTAATTACTAGGGGCAGCCCTACCTGGCTAATACTAGGGGCAGCCCTACCTGGCTAGTTACTGGGGGCAACTCTACCTGGCTAAGCACTGGGGGCGGCCCTACCTGGCTAATTACTAGCGGAGGCCCTTCATGGCTAATTACTGGGGGAGACTCTACCTGGCTAATTACTGTGGGCGATCCTATCTACCTGACTAATTACTGTGGGCAGGCCTGTCTACTTAGCCATTTACTGGGCTAATTACTGGGGACAGCCCTATCTACCTGGCTAATAACCATGGGTGACTCTACCTGGCTAATTACTGGGGGCAGCCCTATCTACCTGGCTAATTACTGGGGGAAGCCCTATCTACCTGGCTAATTACTGAGGGTGGCCCTTTCTACCTACCAAATTACTGGTGGAAGGCCTTGTCTACCTACCTAATTAATGGAAAGGCCTTGTTTACCTACCTAACTACTGGGGGCCTATGTAACTACCTTCCTAATGGGGGCCCTATACACCTATTAACTGTGGGGGCCTTATATACCTACCTACCTATTAAGAGGGTCTATATAATGTCTAATGGGGGATGATATGCTTCCCTACCTACTATGGGGCCTTTATACTTTTCTGTCTACTGAGGGGACCTACACTCACCGGCCACTTTATTAGGTACACCTGTCCAACTGCTCGTTAACACTTAATCTCTAATCAGCCAATCACATGGCGGCAACTCAGTGCATTTAGGCATGTAGACATGGTCAAGACAATCTCCTGCAGTTCAAACCGAGCATCAGTATGGGGAAGAAAGGTGATTTGAGTGCCTTTGAATGTGGCATGGTTGTTGGTGCCAGAAGGGCTGGTCTGAGTATTTCAGAAACTGCTGATCTCCTGGGATTTTCACGCACAACCATCTCTAGGGTTTACAGAGAATGGTCCGAAAAAGAAAAAACATCCAGTGAGCGGCAGTCCTGTGGGCGGAAATGCCTTGTTGATGCCAGAGGTCAATGGAGAATGGGCAGACTGGTTCGAGCTGATAGAAAGGCAACAGTGACTCAAATAGCCACCCGTTACAACCAAGGTAGGCAGAAGAGCATCTCTGAATGCACAGTACGGCGAACTTTGAGGCAGATGGGCTACAGCAGCAGAAGACCACACCGGGTGCCACTCCTTTCAGCTAAGTACAGGAAACTGAGGCTCCAATTTTCCAATGCTCATCTAAAGTGGACAGTAGAAGATTGGAAAAACGTTGCCTGGTCTGATGAGTCTCGATTTCTGCTGCGACATTCGGATGGTAGGGTCAGAATTTGGCGTCAACAACATGAAAGCATGGATCCATCCTGCCTTGTATCAACGGTTCAGGCTGGTGGTGGTGGTGTCATGGTATGGGGAATATTTTCTTGGCACTCTTTGGGCCCCTTGGTACCAATTGAGCATCGTTGCAACACCTTGTTGAATCTATGCCACGAAGAATTGAGGCAGTTCTGAAGGCAAAAGGGGGTCCAACCCGTTACTAGCATGGTGTACCTAATAAAGTGGCCGGTGAGTGTATATACCCACTAAGGGTCTACCTAATTGGGATTATACACCTCTTTACCTACTGAATAAATCTGTAAACTTACTGAAGGAGGCTTGTATACAATCACCTTGGCTATCTCATACATAAATTTGACATGCAACTATTTAGCATATGCTTAGTTATGCAGATTCTTATCATGTAACTGCATTGTAACTTTTTTGCTCCTGGTGGTGGAACAAGCTTTTTCTTGTGTGCTACAAATTACAACCTATTCTCTCATTCCCTAATAACTCAGTGAGTTATTAGGTTGATTCCCAAGTGAAAGGTTATTGGTTCAAATCAAGGAGAAGCCATGAAGATAATTTTCCAAAAAAAGGAGAAATCGCATCATCCAGCTCATCAATAGTGGTCTCTTGGCCAAGAAAATTGCCAGACTGCATCATGTGAGGCCATGTTTTTTTACTGTGGTGAGTTTTTGATACCCTGATCTTGATATATTGAATATGAATATGAAATGAAGTCCCTCCATTCATTCCAAAGCCAAGAGGTGGATGTCCAGACAAAATAAGTGTCATCAAGTCGGCTAATCACACGGCAGTGGAGGTGGCTCTTATGCTTCATAAGAGTGAGATCACACACATCCATGCAAGCACTGTGCGAATGGTGGCCCTGAAAAAAGGTGAAGAAGTCTCAACTTCAATATTGTCATAAGAAGCATCAGCTGAAGTTTGCAGAAAAGTACGAGAAGTAGACATTAGAATATTGGAAATGGGTGATTTAGAGCAATGAGGCGAAATTTCATCAAATTATTGGGCTCTGATGGGGACAAATGGAAATCGAGAAATTGAAGGAACTGTCAAGTTCTGTGGATGAAGCCTGATGATGTGGTGTTGTTTATAGCCAAAGACATTGGATACTTGACCAGGATCTATGGTGGCCTGAGCTTTATGTAAGAACTAGAGGTATGAAAAGGACAACAGTGTTCCAGCAGGACAATTGCGGGAAGCATATGTCGAAATTGGGAAAGAAATGGTTCAATGACAATGAAGTCCCCAGACCTCAACCCAATTGAAAACTTGTGGGTAGAGTTAATGAAAAAGCTGTATTCATGCCCAAGTGAGTCAACCAGTACACACAAACATTGGGAACATGTAGAAGAGACCTGGGATTAGATTTCGGTAGAAAAATGCTTGAATCTGATCGAGAACATGGCAGTGTTGAAAGTCAAAGCTGGATTTACAAAATTATAAAAATTTAAATTTTGATTTTTAGGGTAAAACTAAAAATGTAGTTACATGGCAAGAATCTGCATAACTAAGTATATGCTAAATAGTTGTGAGTCAAATTTATGTATGCGAGAGCTAAAATGATTGTCTATAAAGTAATGCTAGTCTTATGTTTAAAGCTGTCGTGGATGAAGAGGTATGGAGCCTGAAAGTTAAAAGTTTAAAACATTGTTACCCTTTTGAGGGTCAGTGTACTTTGAATAATGTGGTGAATTATACCCAAAATGTTCAAACACATTTCAGTTTGGAATGATTTAGTTTTCTTGATATAAAACCAGAAAATCCTTACAAGAAATAAATGAGCGGTCTCATGGGGACAACTTCTGTCACACAAAAAGGGCTTATTATCTTTATAGATGTGTCCCCTACTCACAACTCCACATGAGCTGAAACAAAAGCTGCTCCCACTCTGGCAGTCTCAGACCATCTATGTATTAGGCTCTACTAACAGGTCACTTTTTATGTTTTTGTTTTATGATAATAATTGTCTGCAGTGTGTGAATAGTTTCTCACATGGACAGCCATTCATATTACATAAATTGCTGATGCAGGAAAAATGTCTGACTGACAGTGGTATCCATTAGCTAAGAAAAGGGGTTGATGGTGGCAAGGACAACTCCTTAAAAATATGCAGTCCCCAAGAGGCTTTAGGATTTCCAGTACATATAGGGCTAGAGTGTTGCAAATGAGGTGGTACTATCATATAAAAAAAATCTACAAACCTTGCTTAGCGATGAATCTCTTGATTAAAGCAAAATCATTTATACATGTGAGAGAGATGAATAAGCAATAACACCAAAGGTACCAATAACTAATTTAAGACACCCACTGCACTATAGTTATTACATTTACTATCTTTAATAAATCTCTAGTGTAGTTTGTGTCTGAAATGAATAACTAGGATGTTCTTTCTTATTTATTTTGCTTAAATTTAGAGGTTCAGTATAAAACTACGGTATGTACACATTTCATAATCAGACAGTGTCACCTAGTGGTCATTTACAGCACTGCACTATATTTCCAGGCTGTAGTTCAAGTGTGTAATTAAACATTGCTAAGAAAAGGAAAAACAAATAACTTCTGTAGCCAGTGGATAATTAATTGAAACACTAGACTGCTTAAGTGCTTCAGAATTCTATTACAGATGTAATTAATTGCTTATGTTGGATCCCTGTAAGAAAAAAATTGTGTTCTCTTGTAAATAAGTATCTGATTAAGTGAATGGGGCACTTTATGAGGACAATAGGAATTAAACTCTGAATGGTTAGGATAAAGACAATGCTTTCCTAATCTAGTTATAATAAAATAGCATTAGTACTACAGGAATAAGAGCATCTCGCTATCCTAGTAGGTGGCAGCAAACCCTGCTCGTGTGTCATATAACATGCGGTGCCATGTATTACAGGATTTGATTCTGTTTACGTACAGCTATATAGTCAATTAAATTTAATTGAGAGCTACATTATTCCTTTTGCATCTAAATACAGGGTAAAGAAGAATTTGAAAAAACACAAAAGGAACTGCTTGAAAAAGGAAACATTATACGACAAGGGAAGGGCCATCTTGAGCAGCAGCAGGTAACGTCTTCTCAGCTTTTGGACGTGCACACTATGTGCTAACTGGATCTTAAATAGCTGTTCCATAATATAATTATCCTAAGGAGGATTCGGATAACAAAACATTAAGCAGGGAATTTTAAAATAGCTGTAGTTGCACTGCTACTCTAATCAGATAAGGGCAATTATCCATTAGTCTGGAGCCCAAGCTATCTATATGATATGATATCTAATATATGTATGTATACATATCTAAACATGTATGTATGTTTCGAAAGATAGATGTTAGTCATTTACTTGTATACAAGATTCCATGATGGTTCATGCACATGGCCTTTTTATGACGATAATGTACAAGAACTAAAATGCAGTATTAGGCTGTACCTCTGGCTGATTTTATATGGAGGCAAGTATTCTGCTTTACAGCATTTCATACTACAGAAATTATCTTGAAGGCACAAACCCATAGGAAGTATTGTGTGTTGTCATAGACATAGAGGGTTCATGTAGCTTATGTGTGTATGAGTCTTAGGACATCTCAATGAGCAGTTTATAGTGCCAAGATGAAGCAATTTTCATACATTTAATCTAGATTGTAACCTTTTATCACTGATGGCTTAACTTAGTCATTTTAATTTCTGTTATTCTATGATTCTTAAAGAACTAAGGCTTATTGATTTAAAAGAACAGAAATGAGAAACTAGACATGTTCTAAGTAATTTTTTTCCTTATCCTTCAGTTAAAGCAGTTTGAACGTCTGGAAGAAGAGGTTGCACGGCCTATTGAAAATGATCTGTCGAACTGGACCCCACCTCAACACTATAGCCAAGTTCGTAGCACCCTGAACAACTCAGACCGGCAGCTACTTCTCTTCTACCAAGAACAGTGTGAGGCCAACGTCACCACTTTGACCAATGCCATTGATGCCTTTTATAGCTCCATCAGTAGCAACCAACCTCCCAAAATTTTTGTGGCTCACAGCAAGTTTGTTATCCTCAGTGCCCACAAGCTGGTATTTATTGGAGACACATTGTCACGCCAAGCCAAAGCTCAGGACATCCGAAACAAAGTAACCCACTACAGCAACCTTATGTGTGACAAGCTTAAGGAAATAGTTCTTTCCACCAAAACAGCAGCACTTCAATACCCATCTCCATCAGCAGCCAAGGATATGGTGGATAGAGTCAAAGACCTTAGCAACAGTACACAGCAGTTTCGAATGGTGCTTGGGCAGCTGGCTACCATCTAAACACACCATTGACTTTATTGTCTAGAGACAGTACAGGTGTGACAGAGAGACATTGCAAGTTGCTGGCTCAGTGAGTCAGCTATGCCTCCTCTATAGAGACATTTAATAGACATTGATGCCACCTCATGTAAGGGATATAATTTTAAGTGAACTGTGATTCAGTTTTATTCATTAAACTTCACTACAGCCTATGCTTCATTTCCAGAGGAATGTTGAGCTACAATTAGCTATTAGCTAAATGTGTAAATATTTCAGACCCATTCTTAGGTATCAGATGGAATTATTTGTCCATTCCACAAATAAGAACATTCTTGGAGTAATGTATTTTTCTCATGAATTGTGTTTTACGCTGCAATACCACAAAGGCTTACCCACTAAAATACCTCCACTGCTTTGTGATGCACGTGTAACACCTAGTCTGAGGCACTCACTGATCCTTAAAGGGAACCTGTCACATAGTTTATGCCTCCTTGCTGAGGACAGCTCAAGCAAGTGTCAGACATGCTGTTTCCAGCGCTGTGTCCCTTATTCTGTAAGATGCAGTAGTTTTAAAGCATTTAATGCTCAAATCTTATTCATAAGCAGGTGTTAACCCCGCCCCACACACCTGACAGTTATTGTCATGTTTCTATCTATTCAAATTAATAGGTTTATCAGTTGAGGTGGGCGGGGCTAGCCTCAAGTGACTCTTTTCATGACTCATGAGTCATGGCAGATTTGAGCACTAAATACTCAAAAACGACATCATCTTACAGAATAAGGAACACAGCACTGGAAACAGTATGACTGTCACTAGCTTGTGGGGGGGCATAATCTATGTGATAGGTTCTCTTTAATTCTTCAACACATTGCTAAAATACAATAGCAGTTATGATTTTATGATATTTGAGACTGTAGGGTAAATTGTAAAAAATTACAATTACCTATCACCAGAGGATACATCATTTTTGCTAGTTTTTAAGTTGAAAATTGATGTATAGATTTGAAAAGGTGAACATATTATAAAGACAGCTTTGGGGGTCCTATTGCAAGGGGCCACAGCCAGCTCAAACAGCACTACAAGGGAAACCTATTTTAGTATTTACTATTGGCCCCCTTCTATGTGTTTATGCTTGGTTTCCATCTAAATTTAATTGCACAAATATCTAAACACTGTGGCAATGCGTGACAAATATGGTTCCTGCACCAGTTATTGTATTTTCTGCCCTTAAAGGGAACCTGTCAGGTGGTTTATGCTGTTCTATCTGGAAGCAGGGTGTGATATGTAGGTTTATATGATTTAGAGCAGGATTTCTACGTAAGAAGGAGAGAAAATACTAACTGCTTATGCCCACCCACATACAGTGATTGACAACTTTCCCTGTGTCAGTGTGTATACAATGCAAACTGCCAAACACTGTAATGTGGGTGGAGTCAGCAGTACTGTCATACTTTCAGTTTCACTTTCACATATTTTCTCTGCTTTTTGATCTATGTATCACAGAGCTCAGCTTCTCTCCCTCTATCATATAACCCTATATATTACAGAGTTCAGCTTCTCTCCCTCTATCATATAACCCTAGATATTACAGGGCTCAGCTTCTCTCCCTCTATCATTTAACCCTATATATCACAGAGCTCAGCTCCTCTCCTCTATCATATAACCCTATATATCACAGAGCTCAGCTCCTCTCCTCTATCATATAACCCTATATATCACAGAGCTCAGCTCATCTCCTCTATCATATAACCCTATATATCACAGAGCTCAGCTTCTCTCCTCTGTCATATAACCCTATATATCACAGAGCTCAGCTTCTCTCTCTCTATCATTTAACCCTATATATCACAGAGCCCAGCTCCTCTCCTCTATTATATAACCCTATATATCACAGAGCTCAGCTCCTCTCTTCTATCATATAACCCTATATATCACAGAGCTCAGCTCCTCTCCTCTATCATATAACCCTATATCACAGAGCTCAGCTTCTCTTTTCTATCAATCACATAACCCTATATATCACAGAGCTCAGCTTCTCTCCTCTATCATATAACCCTATATATCACAGAATTCAACTTCTCTCCACTATCATTTAACCCTATATATCACAGAGCCCTGCTTCTCTCCTCTATCATATAACCCTGTATATAACAGAGCTCTGCTTCTCTTCTCTATCATATAATCCTATATATCACAGAGCTCAGCTTCACCTGTATTATATAACCCTATAGATCACGGAGCTCAATTTCTCTCCTCTATCATATAATCCTATATATCATAGAGATCAGCTCCTCTCCTCTATCATATAACCCTATATATCACAGATCTCAGCTTCTTTCCTATCACATAACCCTATATATCATAGAGCTCAGTTTCTCTCATCTATCATATAATCCTATATATCATAGAGCTCAGCTCCTCTCCTCTATCATATAATCCTGTATATCAAAGAGCTCAACTTCTCTCCCTGTATCACATCCAGGTTTCAGATAGAGCAGCATAAACCATCTGACAGGTTCCCTTTAACTTGTTGCCAGTTTGTCTTAGGGATGAAGACTGGAGCAACCCGAGACAGACCGGTTGCTGTGGTTATGCTTGCTGTCTTGCAACCTCACAGCAGAAGCTATGGAGCAGTGTTTCCCTAGTAACCAGTCTTAAACATGTCTGGTATTTAGCTCAAATCGAGATTAGTACAGGAGAAAGAGAAAACGGCAAAGTAGGAGTCAAGATGTTATTTCCCTTCCAGCCTGTGTTATTAATCAGATTTTCCAAAAATTACACTAAATTGGAAAATCACTTAAAGGTCTTGATAAAACCATAAATTATTTTTTTTCCCAATATTGATAATGAAGAGCAGAGGGCTAATAGCTTTCCCCTATGCTGGTCCAGTATTAGTTTATCTTTGTTTTTTTGTGATCTAGCCTTGAATTTGTGAAAATGCCCTTCTAGAAACAAGGGCCAGAAGCTGTGTGTCTTTTCTAGGTACACTAAGGCTATATCTACACAGCAATGTTAAAATGGCGTCCAAAATCCAACGGCATTTTAACATTGCTGGACTGCGTTATTCTAGTGCAGATTTGTCGGTTTTGAGAT
The DNA here is from genome assembly GCA_025379985.1 of Phyllomedusa bahiana. Classification (NCBI taxonomy): domain Eukaryota; kingdom Metazoa; phylum Chordata; class Amphibia; order Anura; family Hylidae; genus Phyllomedusa; species Phyllomedusa bahiana. The sequence goes on along the minus strand of JAODAL010033692.1, from coordinate 14,079 downwards.
TTGACCTTTGCCCCGTACATTGAATGTATGGGAATCCGACAGTAACCCCGTGGAAGTTTCACCAGGTTTGAAAATCCATCAGATCGAAAACCGACCTGAAAAAATCCGTGCTGTGTAGACTAAAGCACGGATTTTTCATTGCAGTCCACACAGCACTGGGTACATTCGGCTTTTCCACGGATTCTAAATCCTTTTTCTATAATAAAAAGTTTTTGTTTTTTTTAATCCTGGACAACCCCATAAAGAGTGCTCCAATGTAATCGGTTATTTGTAACAATTGCCAGTACTAGATGAAACACCTTTTACTTCTTCTTAGGTTAAGGTTTGGTGAATGTGTAAAAAAAAAAAAAAAATAAATTCACATACCAAATATAACAAGATCCATCTTCTCCAAGAGATGCAAGTGCCTCTCTTTCTACCAAATCCCCAGACTGTAATCCTAGAAATTACATCAGCCCTGTCCCTCAGTAGAAAATGAATCTGTAATTAATTGCATATTACACATCCTGTTACATTGCAAATAACCTACCCGTCACTATGCCTTAATCCGTTTTCAAGAGATGATGATTTCTTAAATAAAACCCGAATCCATGTGCCCAATCATTACATTGATTCTCTTAGGATGTAATTTTTGTGTTTGCTATATTTGGGAGGATTCGGTGTATTTTGATGTATGAATGGTATAGATTTTCCCTTTGTAGGGCAATATTTTATGTAAGAAACAAATGTAAGGTAAAGAAAATATTGTCAGAATAGAAGAACATATTGGTGCGATGTTAATGAATTGTCTGGAAAAAAAAACACTTATTTTATTCGGAACTAAAGTCTTATGTCACAAAGAATCTCTTGTCAGTTCATGATTTTTTAAGAACTCGAAATGCTAATGGTCTGTATAAAAACATTTTCGTTAATAATCTGGCAACGTCTTAACTATAAATTAGGCTCATTTTTCTGTCCTTTAATGACTTTAAAGAGTACCTATCACCTCCAGGGAAACCTCATGAAATAATAAAATACAAACACTTCCTTAAATATGTTTCAGTAGGGAAAGCAAAGCATTTCACCTGTAATTCTGTTTAAAAAAAAAAAAAAAAAAAAGCGCTGGCCCTTTAAGACAGCTCTGAAGTCAGGCCAAGTCTGCACATGACAGCTTGATGGAAGACAGTTGTATCTAATTGCCTGCCTCTGAGCTGGAAGAGTCCACTGTGCAGGGGGGGAGCCTGTAAGTCTACATCAACATCATGAGCACACTGATTTTCTCTAGGCTGATATGTCTGTGATGGATATAACACTAGCAGCAGTGTAATGTAGATGCACTGTAATGTCACACCTATGTCTCAGTTTGCTTTTGCCTGTTGTACTGTATGTAGCAGCTATGTCCTCAGCTTCACCTACTCAGGTGGTATAGCTCAACAGAAAGAATCCCTACATACTCTACATACCTCTGCTAAGAAAGTAAAAGCAAAATCTATTCCCCTGTAATAATGACATGAGCCCTTGCTTTGCTAAATGACATGTACTGGAAAAAAGTCTTATACTTTCATCTACTATTATATTTTGTGTGTTTGTGTGGAGGTGATAGGTGCTCTTTAATACGCTTTAATACACTTTTTTATACGCTTTTAATGGATTTTTTTAGTTGAAAGGGATCTTGCATATTTTAAAAGAAGATACTGCTTGTCTGGAAGGGTTTTAAAAAAACACTTTACTCACCTAAAAAACCCATTCTACTTCAGAGAAACTGGTGCAGTCAATCACTGGCCTCAGCGGTCTCTTACTTTATGAACAGCACATGTCTGCAGACACCAGTAGTTGGTTGCACGATGATTTTGATGTCATCGACCAGCAGTGGTACTACAACAGATTTCAGAAATGAAGCCCAGATTTTAAACACTTTCTGACCAACAGTAACTTTTTTTAAAAGAATGAATAACCCATTTAAAAAATTTTTTTGCATTTTTTAAGTGCTTAGTGTTTATTTCAGTTTCATTTTTTCTATTAACAAATCATTTGATTTAATTCATTTTTGAAACATACTTAGTAATGTAAAAAATGCCACTCCACAAAAAATGCACCTAAAAAAGAACACACTCTTAACATTGTTTTCAATGGCATTTTCCCATCTCATTACTTCCACTTCTGCTGCCAGTCTGCAGCAAGCTACAAGCCGGCCACTGACAATGGGGAGATGGCCATGCTTGTGCAGTTCTCCCTGTTCATTTCTTTTGGAGTTCTGAATACAGTTAGGTGAAAATAATCTGCGAAAATAAAAATGACAATAAAAAACAATGTAGGTTTATGGGAGAAAAACACCATAAATTGCCTAAAGCAAACATACTTACAATATGCTGCATTTGCACAAAACCGCATATGACCCAATAAAACACAAAAAAAAACTATAAAGCATCTTTTTATTTCCCTGTTGTCTTCCAGCTGACATCGCTCTGCAGTGTTTTCTAGGTGCTGCCACAAAAAATGTGTCAGGTGCAAGTATTGTTTATTTACACAAACACATATACACAAAAATACACACATGCAGGCACACACACCTTCTCCAGGCGCTAATGTTCTTTTCTGCTACACAGGGGTTCTGCAGGGACTCGCTGTGGGCAGAGATTCCCTTCTCAGAGGTTCATTTTGCTGGAGTTAGGGTATGTTCACACGGCGTGTTTGCATGTGTTTTTAGATGCATGTTTGACTCCATGTTTCAGACCCTAAACAGACCCAAACACCCATATAACAATGTGCAGTGTGTTTTATGTACATTTCTTTCAATGTAAAATATGCATGGATGTTCAGATGAGTGATTGCCGATGCATGTTTACATGCATCTTTCTGATGAGTCTTTCAGATGCGTTCAAAGAATTCTTGATCCGAAAGATGCAGCAGACACCCTATTTAAAACTACAGGGTGCGTTCCTGCTGCAGCCAAAACACAGCCAAACATGCACCTGCGCGTTGGATGCGTTTTGACGCAGCGCTTTTGAATACATTTAAAAGATCCAAAAACGGATTCAACATGTCTTGAGAACATACCCTTAGTCTTTGCTTTCTCTGTTCCAGTCACCTTCATGTGTCTTTACATTAAAAAGTGAACAATACCATCTGAAGCTCAAATAAAGGAACCCTCCATGCAGAAAGGGAATTTTTAATATGAAACTTTTTTTACAATTTGGGCACAAAGTGTACGGTTCTATTGTTCTCTTGCCAAACCTGGATAATGATGACCTAGACAGACATGGGACAATTACAAGAGCAAAAACTATAAAAAAAAGTATAGAACAAATCAGCTGGCATCACATTTAAACGAAAATATAGTGCCCTCTGCTGAATGTAGGTCACAAGGTGTCATTTATAAGGCCATGTGTGTATGAAGTATATACCACTTCTAAATTTTGGAAAAGCATTGGCAAACATAATACCGTATATACTCGAGTATAAGCCGAGTTTTTCAGCCCAAAAAATGAGCTGAAAAACTCTACCTCGGCTTATACTCGAGTCACTGTCGGTGCCCGGGCGCTGCGATGGCCCGAGTGCCGACAGGGACGCTTCTGTTATATGCGCTCCGGAGGAGTCGCATATAACTAAAGGCCGAGTGAGCGCTCAGTGTCCGGGTGCTGCGCTGGCCCGGGCACTGTCCGCGATCCCTTCACCTATATGCGACTCCTCCGGAGCGCATATAGGTGAAGCGATACCACTGCGGGGCACAGAGCGAGCGCTCCGTGCCCCGCAGTGGTCTCCAGGCAGCCGCAAGCAGACTCGCGGCCGCCCGCAGTTTCCGGCACAGGCAGCGTGCATGTCATCACGCTGCGTGCGCGGCCTGATGACGTCACCCGCCTGTGCCGAGAAGATGCAGGAATCGCGCGGGAGGCCGGAGCAGCGAGGAGGCGGAGCAGCGGGGAGCCAGGTAAGTGATTGTTTTTGATTTTTTTCAACTGCCTATGCCTGCCTACAGCTGCCTATACCTGCCTACAGCCGGCCCTATACCTGCCTACAGCTGCCTATACCTGCCCTATACCTGCCTACAGCCGGCCCTATACCTGCCCACAGCTGGCCTATACCTGCCTACAGCTGCCTATACCTGCCCTATACCTGCCTACAGCTGCCATATTACCTGCCTACAGCTGCCTATACCTGCCCTATACCTGCCTACAGCCGGCCCTATACCTGCCTACACCTGCCTACAGCTGCCTATACCTGCCTACAGCTGGCGCTATACCTGCCCTATACCTGCCTACAGATGCCTATACCTGCCTACAGCCAGCCCTATACCTGCCCTACAACTGCCTATACCTGCCCACAGCCGGCCCTATACCTGCCCACAGCCGGCCCTATACCTGCCTATGGGGCATATACCTACCTATTACCTGCCTATGGGGCCATATACCTGCCTATTACCTGCGTATGAGGCCAAATACCTGCCTATAATCTGCTTATGGGGGACATATAACTGCCTATTACATGCCTATGGGGCCATATACGTGCCATTTGGGACATATACCTGGCTATACCTGCATAAAGGGCCATATATATCGCCTATAATTGCTATGGGGGACATTAAACTGCCTATGTAATTTTATTGGTATCCATTTTTATTTTTAAAATTTACAGTAGCCGCTGTATTTTCTACCCTAGGCTTATACTCGAGTCAATAAGTTTTCCCGTTTTTTGGGGCAAAAGTAGGTGCCTCGGCTTATACTCGGGTCGGCTTATACTCGAGTATATACGGTACTTAAAGAGTACCTATCACCTCCATACAAACACACAAAAATTGATAGAAGATGAAATTATAAGACTTTTCTCAAATACATGTCATTAGCAATCCAGAGGATTTCCCTCCGTTTTACAGGGAAACAGGTTTTACTTTCACTTTGTAACTCAGGAGATCCTTATCAATCTGTTGGGAGATACCAACTGTGCCGGGGGAGCGGAGGGCACAGCTGCATGTACAGTGTGATGAGTCTCTCCCTACATACAATAGAGCAGGCACAGCACACCAAGGCTATGTCTAAACTGCAGTGGACAAAAAACGACCTGAAAGCCAAATACTAAAAACTGAGTTTTCTGTCCACTACCTGTCAAAAGCTGAAAAGACGGCAGTTTATTATTGCAATTTGCGTTTTTTGGCGAGGTTTTTACCCGTGTTTTTTGCTTGTCTTCAAGTCTGGTTTTCAATGTATGCATAAATTAAGCCATTGGATGTAACTCCACCCTACAAAAGGGGATGGAAAGCACATTATTGCATTTATATGGAATCTTGTAGTCGTTTTAGGGATTTTGGCACTGTAAAATTATCTCACTTTTGTAGCCAAAAGTACTTTTTTTGTGGATTTTGGCGCTACTGTTATCTCGCTTTTGCTGCTAAAAATCCATCTTTTTACGGATTTAAATTTATCTCCTAAATCTGTAAGAAAAAAGGATTTTTAGCAACAAAAGCGAGACAACTTTAAAAGCGCCAAAATCCATAAAAAAGAAAACGTATTTTAGTATTAAAATCTGTTAAAAAAAAGGATTTTAGCATAAAAAAAATTATTTTTAGCGACAAAATTGTGAACTTCATTTTTGCGGATTATGGTGCTAAAATCCGTAAAAAAATGCGTATTTTGCCAACCAAAGCAAGATAAATTTCATAGCGTCAATCTGTAAAAAAGTATTTTAGTGGCAAAATCCGTAAAAAAAATAATTTTAGCGACAAAAGCAAGATAACTTTAATAGGGCCAAAATCCATAAAATGAGGGTTTTAGTGTTAAAATCCATAAAAAAAAGTATTTTAACGCAAAAAACTTATTTTTAGCAACAAAAGCGAGAACTTTAATAGCGCCAAAAATCCGCAAAAAAAGTATTTTTATCAACAAAAAGGAGATAACTTTAATAGTGGCAAAATCTGTAAAAAAAATCTTAGCGCCAGAATCCGTAAAAAAAACTTATTTTTAACGTCACAAGCGAGATAACTTCCAAGCAAAAAAACCTTCCAAGAAAAGGATTATAGCGCCAAAATCCTATAAAAAAAAAAACGTATATTTAGCGTCATTAGAGCAAAAATCTTGAATTGCGCAAAAATATTTAGCGACAAAAACATGATCATTTTATTACAAACGGTACAAAGGAGAACATATCAAACACTTGTATGCAGAATTTAAAAAAGTATAAACTGTAACACCCACTATAGGAAGGACTTATCTCCTGGGTGCGCTTTCCATAGACTCCTGTAGTACATTTTCCCCCCAGCTCTGGCATTTTTTACAACATGTTACAAAAGATGACCAGTAAAAAAACAAGCAGAAAAAAGCTCAGTGTAGACAGCAGGAGGTTTTTACAATAGAAGTCTATGGGAGATGTCTTCAGTCATTTTTTCAGTGTTTTTAGAAAATGAAAAACACTGAAAAAATTGACGTTTTTTCTGTGCAGTGGAGACAGAGCCTAAGGAAACAGTGGGACAGAGTTTACCTGTTGCCTCAACCTCCTCCTCTATAGCACACAGGTCATTTATATTACACTGTTTCTGCTGTGCACATGATGAGGATTTACAGGCTCCCCCTGCACTGTGGACTCTCCCAGCTCAGGAACTTTCAACTGTCATCACAGTGATCCATCAAGCTGTCATGTGCCGACTTGGCCCGACTTCAGAGCTGTCTTAAAGGGCCAGAGCTTTTTTTAAAAACTGAAATACAGGTGAAATGCTTTAGTTTTCCTAATGAAGCTTATTTGAGAAAGTGTTTGTATTTTAGTCTTCTGTTACTTCATGAGGTTTGTCTGAAGGTGATAGGTACTCTTTAAGGGGGTTTTACCACAAAGGCATTTCATGCCTGGTTTGTCCTGCTTCAGCTTTCAGTGTGTCGTCAGGGGACGTCTATGATTTGTTTGAACTGTATATCATGTGACCCAGCAGGCTTGACAACACCATGCCCTTCCCCACAGCATGCTTATAGTAGCCAAATAAAAGTCTGTTTATGTAAAGAACTGTGAGTAGCTGCAATGGAGCTCACTGGTTAATACTTCTGCCTTTCAACATAGGGGTCCTAGACTCAATTCCTTACAGAAACTGAACATGTGGATTTTTTGTTCTTAATGCACATGCCTGATTAAGGGTGCTTTTACAGAGTTTTTTTGGTGTATTTTTGACGCGTTTATGGATGCGTTTTTGTGCAGAAATACAGTTATGCATCAAAAAACGCACCAAAAAACTCTGTGTGAAAGCACCCTATAAGGTTTCTTTTTTCTTTTTATTTAGTAGCACTGTTTGACTAAGTACTAAGGGTATGTTCACAGGATGTATTGCGGCGTGTACAGTACGTGCCACAATACATTGTGTGTTGTGCGAGCTTGCGCTACACTGGCGGCGCAGGGGGCGGCAGCCCGCCAGCCCCATAGACATGCATTACTTGCTGAGCTTACATATCACTTATCCCCCTGCGCGTACAATGCGATCGTATTGTACGTGCGGGGGGACGAGGCGTAATCCATAGTTCTCTATGAGAGCTATGGATTACCATAATAGCGGGGCACATTTTGCTGCATATTAAGCGCAATACGCGGCTAAATGCACCCCAAAATAAGCCATGTGAACATACCCTATGGAGTACAGACGACGAGAGTAGAATGACAGAACCTGGGGTTAAACACTCGCTCAGCAGTGAGTGTGCGATTAATAAGCAGGGAAGAGACTGACCGTAGCAGCCCGAGAGGACAAGTGATGTATGAGCATGTGCGGTCAGGACTGAGGAGCTCTCATCACCGGTCGTATCCCCTAGAGATCAGCTATACACTAGGGATCATTAAGTTAGCAGCTAAACCATGAAAATGTTTATTATTTAATTTGTAAGCTTCTCACATCAATTTTATTTTGGTAAAGTCCCTTTAAGAACTGAGCTCCACTAGAATAAAAGCTGGTACAAGAATTACACACAGGATATATCATAAAACACACTTATGTACTTGCACACATTCTTTCACAGTTTTCTCCTTCTCATGCACCCTTTGGTTTCAAGACCTGCAGATCTGGTCATCTAACCTTATTTCAGCAGGTTCTTTGACCCTCTCCTGCATACATCTGTTTTCAGGGTTCATTGTACATTGCAGTTTAATAATCTCCAGTCAATCCCAAAACTATATTACTGCCCCCCTGCAATCAAAGTAAGGTGCCATTTGAGGACAATTTGTCTCTGCTCACCTCTCAACAATATCTTCACAACCAGGCTACATTGCCGCACACAATATCATCACATTGGGACCAGTTTAAAGGGAATCTGTCGTCAATTTTTTTCTTTACTTTTTGTTTTTATTTCCTGATTTCTCAATTAGGCTATCTTTATATGATTGTGGGGACAGCATTATTGCTTGCACTCCTTTAACAGCAGTCAGAGAGATACTTTACAACAGCTTCATGCACATAGAATCCTTAAGACTGATAGTCCCATTGACTTCTGTAGGAGAGTTTTCTAGGCATGCTCTGTAACCTGGGAAAAAGTTAGTGTGCAGGGAGGGGGAAGAGGTTGAACTTATCTCCTATTGTGACTGGTGGATCCTGTGTTATCTATACACATTAGTGTCTCCTTTCAGTTTGACCCTGCTTGTGCTGATAATGAGCACACTGCTGAAAAGCTCTCTCTACAGAACAGGAAGTGTCAGAATATTACTCGGCTAAGCGGCCAAAGTGAAAACTGCAGGACTGAAAGGGGTTGTCTCACTACAAAGATCATAGTTTGAAATGAGGGGACCAAAAATCTAAGCATGAACGTCCTTGGTTACCATTAGCAAAGATGTGCAGTCTTACATCAGCGGACTCACGTAAATCTTATGTGCAGTCCCATGTAAAATGCAAAGAGAAAACACAGCAGTCCCATGCAAAGATGCAGTCTTACATCAACAGACCCACGTAAATCTCGTGCAGTCCTACGTAAAATGGAAAGACACAACACAGCAGTCCCATGTAATATGTGCAGTCCCATGCAACTTACATAAAGAGAACACAGCTTACTGTGCAGTCCCACGTGAAACAATTATGCGACACAGATGTGCAGTCCCACAAAGATCACTTTTGTGCATAAATCAGAATACAGAGAACACAACTGTACACAGCAGTCCCATTTAAGATGTGGAGTCCCACGCAAATTACATACAGAGAGAGAACACAGCTGTACTGTGCAGTCCCATGTACATTTTTTGCAACACATATCTGCAGTCCCATGTAAACACAAACAGATAATAAGGCGCATAGTTTTGTTCTGTAGAGGTCAGAGGTGTGTAATAATCTGCAGGATATATCACTATGTGAGACAGAGAGACAGAGAAAAAAAATCACCCATCTTTCCCAGAGTCCTGAATGTCAAATGCCCAGTCTAGTAACAAAGTATGTAGAGAGAGTGAAAAATTTAGACTATTGTAAATATCGAGTTGCACCTAGCTTTTCACTTCTAATGATTCCAATGACAACTGAGAAACTCCCTTCCCCCCACTCACACAGAATGAATCATCACATGCACACTTTGGGGGCATGTCTGCAGAGAGCAAAACTACTCCCTGCTGGGAGGAGAAACACGCCCCTCCATTTCACAAGTTCTGCATGGCAACCATCATAAACAGCTGCCAAATGCTGTAATGAGACAACCCCTTTAATAATTTTTAAAAAATATAGAAAGTGATATGGAAAATGAAAAAAAAAAATAACCAAAAATTCTTAAAAAATGTGTTTTACATAAAAACATGAGTTAAACAATAAGTCATTTTTGATAACACATTAAGGAAAGTGTGCAGTGGCAGCACTTGAGAGTGAAGTGGAGTGCAGGAATGGGAAGAGATGAACATAATTGAAAAGCAGGGCACCATGGAGATATGCCTGCTCTTCTGAAGTATGCCACCTGTTTCCATTAGTCTTAGACATTTCAGGAGAGTTCCCAAGTTTGTAAATATGGCACCACAGAAAACACCTTTTGCATGCGATATGATACGTCTTCAAAGGACCATACACTGACCATGTTACAAGTTATCAATATAACAACATCAAAGACCTCTTTATGACTATTGTGGGAGATCAGCACAAAGAATAAACAGCTTGGCTTCATCATATAAATGAAACAGAAAGTAATAAGTCCTTTTCCATCAGGTATAAAACCAACACAGGAATAGTCTCACCGACTAGGTGCAACAGATCCAGTGGCCTACTCAGCCTTACAGCTTTGGCGGCAAACAGCTTCTGGCTTCAGGTCCACAAGGTTTTGGGTTCTGGACCTGAAGAATTGGGGTACAATCTGTTTTCTAAAGATAAATTGCACCTGAATGGAAGTGGGTCTGCTGTGCTGGGGGAGACAATTCTAGAAGGGGTGCAGGAGTATTTAAACTAGGGATGAGGAGGGAAGACAATCTAGAAAATGGTAAATAGATTAGAGAGTGGGCAGACTATACCTGCGGGTGGAGAAGTGGACCGTGGGAGGTGGACTAGACCAGTGGATAAGGAGATCCATGTGTTGCAAACAAGCATTGAAGACATAGGTGCCCACAATATCTCATGTAACCTAATGTCATCTAATAAATGACATGCTGTCTAGTAAAGGTGTAATGTATAATTCCATGCCATCTACCGAAGGAGAGATGTTTAATTCCATGCCGTCAGCTGAATGGGTAACGTTTAATCCCATGCTGTCTACTGAATGGGTAATGTATGATTCCATGCCCTCTAATGAACATGTTAGATATAATGCCAAACCATCGACGGAAAGTGTAAGACTGGAAGGGAATTTGAAATGTTTATTCACAAATGCCAAAAGTCCTGCAAACAAAATGGGGGAGCTTGAGGCGCTAGTTCTAGAGGAGCAGATTGATGTGGTTGGTATTGCTGAAACATGGCTGGACTCCTCGCATGATTGGGCTTTCAACCTTCAAGGTTTTAATCTATTTAGGATGGACAGAGCGAATAGGAGGGGAGGAGGAGTGTGTCTGTATGTAAGGAGTGATATGAAGGCAAATGTGAAAGAAGAAATAGAGGACGAAGTTGCTGAAGATGTGAAAACATTGTGGGTGGGAACACAAGGGGGGGGTAAATGTAGAAAAAAATATATTAGGCGTAATCTATAGACCACAAACATCACTGAGGAAATAGAGTAACAGATGCATAATCAAATGGTGCGGGCTGCACAGGCAGGTACAGTAATAATAATGGGCGACTTTAATTACCCTGGCGTTGACTGGGGTCATGGTTCTGCATCAACTGAAAAGGGAAGAAAGTTCCTCAATCTGTTATAGGATAATTTTATGGGGCAGTTTGCGGAGGATCCCACTAGAAGTGATGCTCTGTTGGATCTGGTAATTTCTAACAAAGCAGAAATTGTTGGAGTGGTCACTGTTTGGTCACTGTTTCTGAAAATCTAGGTAACGGCGACCACAATATAATTTATTTTAGTATAAACTGGAAAAAAGAAACAGAGCGGTATGGAAAAAACATTTAATTTTTAAAGAGCCAATTTCTCTTTATTGAGGGATGCAATACAGGACATAGACTGGGAGCAGCTATTAGCAAATAGTGATGTAGAAGCCATTTGGGAAAGCTTTAAATATAGTTCTGGGGGAACTTATAGCAAAATGTATTCCTATGGATAAGAAGTATAGGCGATTAAAACTAAATCCAACATGGCTACTACCTTCTGTTAAAATGGCAATAAACAATAAAAAAGGGCATTTAAAAAATATAAGTCAGAGGGGTCAGCATAAGCCTTTGAAAATTACAAAAAGCTTAATAAAATCTGTAAAAAAGTGATAAAAGAAGCTAAAATTCAAAATGAAAGGCAGGTGGCTAAGGACAGCAAGACAAACCCAAAGAAATTTTTTAACCATATAAGTGCCAAAAAGCCAAAATCGAAGCATGTAGGACCCTTAAAAAACTGTATTGGGGAGCTGGTCACTGGGGACCAGGAGAAGGCAGAGCTACTAAATAGGTTCTTCAGCTCAGTATATACTAACGATGAGAAAGTAGTTGATGGGGGTGAGACGAGTGCAGATGTAGGTGGTGCCAGTACTGTTAATACATCATCTGCTATAATTGATTGGCTCAGTGTAGAAATGGTCCAAGCCAAGTTAAATAAGCTTAATGTGAACAAGGCTCCAGGCCCTGATAGCAGACACTCAAGAGTTCTTAAACAGCTCAGCTCAGTTATCGGTGCGCCCCTGTATATGATATTTAGAAATTCTCTGGTGACTGGTATAGTGCCAGGAGACTGGCACAAGGCAAATGTAGTTCCCATCTTCAAAAAAGGCTCCAAATCTTGCCCAGGTAATTATAGACCAGTAGGCTTAACATCTGTTGAAGGAAAAATGTTTGAGGGGCTCATAAGGGACTATATACAGAAATATGTGGTCGAATACGATATTGTACGTGATTGCCAGTATGGTTTTATTAAGGACAGAAGTTGTCAAACCAAGCTGATCTGCTTTTTTGAAGTGGTGAATAGAAGTCTGGATAGGGGGGCAGCTGTGGATATTGTGTTTTTAGGCTTTGCAAAGGCATTTGACACTGCCCCTCATAAGCGTTTATTGGGTAAATTAGAATCCATCGGGTTAGAATTAACAGTGTATACTGTAACTGTATTAAAAACTGGCTATCGGATCGTACTCAGAGAGTGGTGGTACATGACTCCTACTCTGAGTGGTCCCCGGTTATGAGTGGTGTGCCCCAGGGCTCAGTATTGGGTCCTCTTTTATTCAATGTATTTATTAATGATATAGTGGAGGGGATCAATAGCACGGTTTCTTTTTTTGCAGATGACACCAAGCTATGTAAGGTAGTGCAATCATTGGATGATGCTCATAACTTGCGAGCTGACCTGGACCCTCTGAGTGTTTGGGCATCCACTTGACACATGAGTTTCACTGTGGATAAATGTAAGGTCCTACATCTGGGAACAAAGAATCTGCAGGCATCATATGTCCTAGGGGAGAAAAACTTGGAGATCTGGGCGTTCTTGTAGATCATAGACTACAGAACAGCGTGCAGTGTCAATCAACTGCCTCTAAGGCAAGTAAGATATTGGCGTGTATTAAAAGAGGCATGGACTCGCGAGACAAGGATGTAATTCTACTGCTGTATAAAGCATCTGTGCGACCTCACTTAGAATATGCTGTTCAGTTCTGGGCTCCAGTTTATAGAAAAGATGTAATGGAGCTAGAGAGAGTGCAAAGACGAGCAACCTTAGTTATGAGGAGAGATTAGTAGAATTTAACTTATTTAGTCTTGAGAAAAGACGGCTTTGGGGGGACATGATTAGTTTATATAAATGGTCCCTACAAAAAGTATGGGGAAAAATAATTTCATGTAAACCCCCTCAAAAGACAAGGGGACATTCCCTTCGGCTAGAGAGAAAAGGATTCAAGCTCCAGAGGAGAAAAGCTTTCTTCACTGTAAGAACTGTAAATCTGTGGAATAGCCTGCCTGAGGAGCTGGTTACAGCAGGAAAAGTTGGGAGTTTCAAGAAAGGCTTAGATAACTACCTGAAACTAAAGAATATTGATGCGTACGTAGATTTGTAAAATTCTGGATCCTGTCTGATGGCGGCTCTGGGGTCAGAGCTGGGGTCTCCCCTGGAGCAGAATGGTTCTTGCCTTATGGGTTTCAGGGCATTAACCAATGGGGAGGCTGGCCTTAAAATCTTTGTCTCCCTCCCTTCACCCACTTTTTTCCCACCCTTGGTTGAACTTGATGGACACATGTCTTTTTTCAACCGTACTAACTATGTAACTAAATAGGCAGCTGTATACTTCTGGTGGGGACATAATATACAGTCCATAGCCCTCTAGAAAGTGGCCTGCACTCCCTTCAACCCAAAAGGCATCCGTACATATTGATTTGACCCCTATGTCATGGAGAAAGATGTTTCTTCTCTGGCTTTCCTAGACAATGTGATTTGACAGTTGTCACAATACTAGTGAATACTGCTGGAATCCAATGGCAGGGACAAGGCCTAAACACAGGGAGGAGTAGCAGACTTGGACGGAAGGTAGCAGGCAGGGATCCAAACAAGAAGTCAGGAGGAGAACCAATGAGCTGTCAGCAGGTGTCCAGGAGTTGCAGGGTTACCTCCAAGGCGAGAGGGT
>JAODAL010033691.1:0-45256 GCA_025379985.1 Phyllomedusa bahiana | reverse complement strand
ACTCCTATTGGTCTAGATACCCCACCATACACAATAGTAGGTAATGACGTAACAACTGCTCCACTGTTCTGTAGACAGGGATAGATAAGATTGGACTAGACCACAGAGCAATGACCAGAAAGGATCATGGGTTAATCTTTTTCACACGACTCGGAAAAGTTACTCCTCATAATCACTACGATGCGAAAGATCTTCCTGGATCTTCCTTATAGAAATTACAGGAGGAGACAAGTAGCAGGTGCTCTATTGGTCCAAAAACCCCCCTACCAATAGTGGGGTAAACGTAAAACAACTGCCCTTGTTCTTAACAGGGATAGATAAGATTGGACTAGACCACAGAGCAAAAACCGAAAGGTTTGGGTTTTAATCTTTTTTTCACACAACTTGGTAGTTTCTCCTCAGCAATAGCAGCTACAATGCTGCTAATATCTTCCAGGATATTATTTACAGAAATTACAGGAGCAGAAAAGTAGCAAGTGCTCTATTGGTCCAGATACCCCACATCACACAATAGTAGGTGATTGCGTAACAACCGCTCCATTGTTCTGTAGACAGGGAGAGATAAGATTGGACTAGACCACAGAGCAATGACAAGAGCGATACATGAAAGGATCATGGGTTAATCTTTTTTTACATGACTCTGTAGTTTCTCCTCAGTAATAGAAACTATAATGCTGCTAAGATCTTCCAGGATCTTCCTTACAGAAGTTACAGGAGCAGATAAGTAAAGAGGGCTCTGTGGTTTCCAGAGACCCCACCTTACACAATAGAAAAGGTAAGACCTAACACAAAAAGGAAAGACCTACCAACTGCCCATTTGTTCGTAAAGGAGAGAATAAGATTGGGAACTAACCACAACAATGAGAAGAGCGATACATGAAAGGATCATGGGTTAATCTTTTTTTTACATGACTCTGTAGTCACTCATCAGTAATAGCAGCTACAATACAGATACCCACAGATACCCCACCTTACACAATGGTGGGGGAAACACCTCATAAAAGGCTGGCGAGGGTTAAAGGTGCTGTGCCAGGCTGAGGAGGTTTTCTCTGTCTTGCAGGCATTTGGGGGCATTTTTCCGGGGGTGACCTCCGGTCGGCCGTATTCTCACCCCTGGTGTTCAAGGACCCGACATCCCCGGGGACCCAACCCGGCACTTCTCACCCTTCAACGCCCTTCTCTTCCTCCCGCCAGCTATCTGTGATATGACCGGTACCAGCATCATGTATGTGGGTGAGTACAGAGCAGATCCATCGGCAACGCAACTGATGTCATCACTCCGGCAGGAATTATTAAAGGGGAATTCAATTTTTTTTAAAAAAAATGTTTATTATTACATCAAAATGTATCCAGCCCCCTTTTCCCCCGAACCTGGTCACTAAACGGTTTTTATTAATACACTAGAAATGTATCCCCAAAAACCTTTCTCCGAATCCTGGGCACTAAAACTTGTTCTATTATTACATCTAAAATTTATCCAACCCTTCTCCAGAATCCTGGTCACAAAAACTTGTTTATATTATTACACAAAATGTATCCAACCCCTTCTCCAGAATCCGGTCATAGAACTTATTAATAAATTACACAAAAAATTTATCTAGACCCTCCCAAATCCTGGTTCCCCATAACATGTTCTATTATTAACCCTCAGAAAATTTTTCCAACCCTTCTCCAGAACCCGGTCACTTAAATTGTTTATTTTTTACATCTAGAAATTATCCCGAAACCCTTTTCCAGAATCCTGGGCACTTAACTTGTTATATTAAAATTTCATTCTAGAAAATTTATCCAGTCCCTTCTCCAGAATCCTGTCACAAAAAACTTGTTCTATTATACATCTAGAAATGTATCCCGACCCTTCTCCAAATCCTGGTCCTATAACTTTTATATTATACAAACTAAAATTGTATCCCGACCCTTTTCCAAATCCTGGTCACTATAACTTGGTTTTAATTATTACTCTAGAAAATTTTTCCAGACCCTTCCCAAACCTGGTCCCCTATAAATTGTTAATTATTAACAAACTAGAAAGTAACCCGACCCTTCTCCCGAAACCGGTCACTAAAAACTTTTTATTTATTACATCTAGAAAGTATCCCGACCCTTCTCCAAATCCGGCACAATAAATTGTTTAAATTATTTCATCTAAAAATTTTCCCGACCCTCCCAATCCTGGTCCTATAAATTTTTTTTATTTATTACATCCCGAAATGTATCCAGACCCTTCCCGAAACCGGTCACTATTTCTTGTTATATTATTTCACCAGAAAAAGTGTCGAACCTTTTCCCCAATCCCTTCACAAACTTTTTTAAATAAAACACCAGAAATTTTTGGGCCCCCAAACCCTTCCAAATCCGGTTCACATAAACTTTATATTAAATTCATCTAGAAATTTACCAGACCCTTCTTCAGAATCCTTTGGTCACTATAAATTTTTTTATTATTTCATCTAGAAATTTAAAACCATCCTTTTCCAAATCCTGGTCACATAACCTGTTATTACTCTAGAAATGTATCCAGACCCTTCCCAGAATCCTGGTCACTAAACTTGTTATATTATTACATCTAGAAATTATCCAACCCTTCCCCCAAAACCCGGTCCCATAACTTTTATATTATTTACATCTAGAAATTATCCAGCCCTTTTCCCCAAAACCCGGGCACTATAAACTTGTTAATTATTACATCGAAATGTCCCCCAGACCCTTTTCCAAAATCCCGGTCACATAACTTTTTATTTATTACTCTAGAAAAGTCTCCAACCCTCCTCCAGAATCCTGGTCACTATAACTTTTTTCTATATTACATCTAAAAAGTATCCAACCCTTCTCCAAATCCTGGCACATAACTTGTTATTAATTACATCTAGAAATGTATCCCACCCTTCTCCAGAATCCGGGCCCCTATAAATTTTTAAAATTATTCATCTAAAATTTACCAACCCTTTTCCAAATCCTGGTCCTAAACTTGTAATATTTTTACATCTAAAAAGTATCCCGACCCTTCTCCATAAAACCTGGTCACTACAAATTTTTATATTCATCTAGAACTGTATCCAGTCCCCCTTCCCCAAATCCTGGTTTACTATAACTTGTTTTTTAAATTATTACATCTAAAAGTATCCAACCCTTCCCCAGAATTCCTGGTCACTTTAACTTTGTTATATTATTCTTTTAGAATGTCCCAGACCCTTCTCCAGAAATCCGGTCACTATAAATTTTTTTATTTTACATCAAAAATGTATCCAGTCCCTTCTCCAGAATCCTGGTCACAAAATTGTTCTATTATACACAGAAAATTTTCCAGACCCTTTCCTTTCCGAATCCTGGTCACTTAACTTGTTTTTATTATTACACTAGAAATGTATCCCGAAACCCTTCTCCCCGAATCCTGGGCACTATAAACTTTTATATTATATCATCTAGAAATGCCCCGACCCTTTCCAAATCCGGGCACTTTAAAACTTTTTAAATTTTTTACATCTAGAAATGTTTCCAACCCTTCCCAGAATCCTGGTCACAGAACTTGTTATATTATTAACCAGAAAGTATTTCCCGACCCTTCTCCAAATCCCGGTCACTAAACTTTTTCTATTTTTACATCTAGAAAATTAATCCAGACCCCTTCCCCCAGAAAACCTGTCACTATAACTTGTTTTATTTAAATCTAAAAGTCCCAACCCTTTTCCCCAAAAACCTGGTCATTAACTTTTTTAATTTATTACATCTAGAAAGGTATCCAGCCCTTCCCCAGAATCCTGGGTTACTACAACTTTTATATTATTTTTATCTAGAAATGTATCCAAAAACCCCTTTTTGAACTCGTAATTGAATTCATAAAAGGGCAATTCCTCTGGGAAGATTTCCACATCCCCACTGCCTAACATAAAGAATCCTTTTAAAGTTTTTTGTAGAAACCTTCTTCCCCCAGATATAGACATGCCCCCTTTTTCTAATACACCCGGTTTTAAATAAATCTTGAGAGAGGGTCTCTATATGGCCCTTAATATATTTAAACATATTTATTATGTCCCCCCGAAGCCCTCTTTTTTTCAAACTTAATAACCCTAATCTTTCTAATCTTTCTGTGTAAAAAGTTCACCATCCTTTTATTATTTTTTTGTTTTCCACCCCTTTGTACCGTTCAAGCCTACAATGTCTTTTTCCGTCACGCTGCCCAAAAATGTACACAATATTCCCCCTGTTGGTCTAACCATGACTTGTATAATGGGAGAAAAATGTTCTCATCATGTCCTTAATTCCCCTTTTTAATGCACCCCATGTCCTATTTGCATTTGGGTGCGCTACCTACCTGGGGCACATTAAGTTTACTGTCCACCAGGATTCCCCAATCCCTTTTTCCATTTACTTTACCCGTGTTTTTCCATTTAACATGTAGTCATGAATGGATTTTTCCTCCCCATGTCATAAAACCCTTGCATTTATCTGTATTAAACCTCATCTGCCACTTCTCTGTCCAGGCCTCCAACTTATCCAGATCCCTTTGTAATAACACATTATCTGCTATGTACACTGTAACAATCTGAAGGCCAGGCTGTTTGGCTAATAGACTATGTCTACACAGGATACAATCAGGCTCGGACTGGCCGACAGGAGAATAGGGGAAACCCCCGGTGGGCCCTTGAGCATTGTAGACCTTGTTTTTTTAACTGCATATACATCCTCAGAAGAGGCAAAAAAGCAGAGAAAGAGAGTCAAAGAGCAAGAGGCAGTGCATACGAGGCATCTACAGTCATTTACAGTAGCTGTAGGGTGGGCCCCTAATATAAACTCCACCGCGGGGCCCATAAATGACTCAACTGGTGGGCCCCTAGAGTCAATTCCACCTGTGGGCCCTAGGCAGCCCAGTCCGACACTGGATACAATAGTATCCACTTCTCAACTGAAAGCAGGACTAGTTATACAGTGTATTAGTCTGGAGTCCAGGCTGTTCAGCTCACAGAGCATTGTCTTATGAGAACAGGACTTGGCCTTAAAAAACAAACAAGAACCTTCTTAAAAATAGCAGAAAGTGAAGCACCAGCTTTGTATGGTTTGGGGATTCAGGTGCCTCAGATTCCAGTATGTACCAGTTACCTTCACATTACTATATGATAGGTGCCCACCTCTCTGCTCATCCATATCTCTTGTATCTTTATCCTCCAGCTCTGAATATGACCAGCGCCTCCAGCTTCCAGATGTTACGAGGCGCCGTCATCATATTCACCGGCCTGCTGTCTGTAGCCTTCCTGGGCAGGAAGCTGGAGTGGAGTCAGTGGATCGGCATCTTCGTCACCATTGCTGGACTGATCATCGTGGGCTTGGCCGACTTGCTCAGTGGTTCGAGCAGTGGGAAGAATCTCAGTGATGTGATCACAGGTGGGATATTCTGTCTTTTCTGCTACTATGACTACGGATTCATATATAAGCTGTCGAGGACACATCCTGAGGAATTGTCTCCAAAAAAATGGGAATCTCGCAAGAGAACAGAGAGTGACTTTTGATCACTATATTTACTATTTTAACTTAAACTGTATCAGTTCTCAATCTATAAAGCACTAAAACTTAACTTTTATTATATATAACACTTAACCTCGATACACACTACGGACCTCTATCCCCTGATGAAGCCAGTTAACTGGTGAAACATGTTGGGGAGGTCAGGCATGACATTTTAATTTGTGATTTTCTACCTCTTTTTACTGTGTCACCCGCTGCAGAGGGTCTCACAAGGAAACCCTACATGCTTCATGTCCATCAGATTAGGGATGACTGCCCAAGTAAGATGTTTTGGATTCCTTTTTGGAGTTAGCAAATCACTGTATATATAGGGTTTCCCTGCTAATAGGTGGTGTTCCACCAACTTGTTTAATAGAAAAGGATATTTTTCCCTCAACAATTAGAAAGGGACAAATTGAGAGGTTAGAATCTGATTTTTAAATAGTGTGTATCGAGGTTAAGTGTTATACATAATAAAAGTTAAGTTTTAGTGCTTTATAGATTGAGAACTGATAGAGTTTAAGTTTGCCTATGGCAAAATAGTAAATATAGACATCCTGAGGAAAGCACAAAAACTCACTGACCATGTATGATGTGACCATCACGTCTTGGTCCCTAGTCACCTCTGCTGGAGGGTTACTGTCATGCTACTAGTGCATCTCAAAAAATTAGAGTATCATTGAAAGTTAAAGGGCTTCTCCAGGACTTTCTTTTTATCTGTTATAGGACTCACAAATGTTTTCTATTAAACCAGTAAACGCCTCCCGCACTGGCTCCCCCCACTGTCATTTGGGGACCCAAAACTCCCGGCCATATCAGCTGGTTTGCCCTGAGGCCTCCTCTAGCTCCTTTGCCATAATGCCTTGTGATATGCAGAGGGCAAAAAAGCAATTCAAACTCTACACACCATTTGGTGCTTTCCTCGTCTCAAGGAGAGATGTTCCCCTTTCTGAGCCACTCATTGCCTCCCACACAGCCAGACAGTATCACTCTGCTCTGCACTGATGAGGGACAAACATCCTGAAACAGCTGTCTGCAGATGGGTGATGCTGTCTTGGCTAACTATCACTTGTGCTTTCTCACGACCCAGTGGGTCAAAAGCTAATTGAGGATTTGTTACATTCAATAGAGGGCCCTTGAGCTTCTCAGCTCCTTTCCCATAATACCTTGTAATTCATACTGTAATGAGTCTATACAATATATGGGTTTCTCTATTTGACTTAAATTATTAATATCAATTATGTTTTCAGTGATATTCTAATTTCTTGAGATGCACTAGTAGTTATGATCCCATTGCCCTAAACTTTCAGGCAAGTGCAGGGCACCATAAAGGCCCATAAAATATTGCCCTTCCCTATTTCACAGAGAAATGGTGAAAAACTGGCAGAATTTAGGCAAACAATATTGCCACATAAAGCCCTAATAAACCTGCCTCACTTTGCCCAAACAATAGCACTTCAAATGAGTGAAAATAATATGGCCATACACTGCTCGAGAAGTTATAAAAATACTGCCTCACTGTGCCTAATTAATAGCGCCTGAGAGTGAAAGATAATACTGCTATATGGTACCCACGTAGTGATGTAATATAATTTCTAATGAAACTGCCTCACTGTGCCTAATCAATATTGTTTCACCGTGAAAAGCAATAAAGCCATACAGTGCCCAAATTGCTATGGTATATAATGTCTAATACAATTGGCGCTCTATGCCCAAACAATAGTGTCTCACAGTGAAATATACTACAGCCATACAGTGCCCAAATAGTCATCTTATAATATATTTTTTTAAATTACCTCACTATGGTCATAGTGTCTCACAGTAAAATTAATACTGCCCTATGTGCCCAAATAGTCATGTATTATAGCTTCAAATAAAGCTGCCTTGCTGTGCCCAAATAGTGCTTCCTAGTAAAACATAATACTGTTATACAGTGCCCATATACTGTTATGTTATATAATTTCTAATAAAACTGCCTCACTGTGTAATAGTGCTTCACCCTGAAAAAATATCATACAGCCATATATGGAAAAAGCGTTTTTCACAATATTTAAGGAAATCATGCTATATGATAATTACTAAAACTGCCTTGCTGCGCCTAAGTAATAATGATTCACAATGAAAAATAATACTGCCATTGAGTGCCCAAATAGTCATGTTATTTAACTTTATATAAAACCGCCTCACTGTGCACACAATAGTGTTTCACAGTAAAAAATAGTACAGGAATAGAATGTGAAATAGTCAAGGTGTGTAGTTTCTAATAAATCCGCCTCATGGTGCCTAAGCTATCTTGAAAAATGATATTGCCATAAATTATCATATAATTTTTACTAAAATTAAGTCACTGCACTCAAACCAGAGGGCTAGTCAGAAAAAATAATACTGCCATTCAGTGCCCAAATAGTCATGGTATTTAACTTTAAATAAAACTGCCTCACTGCGCACACAATAGTGTTTCACAGTAAAAAATAATACTGGAATAGAATGTGAAATAGTCAAGGTGTGTAGTTTCTAATAGATCCGCCTCATGGTGCCTAAACAATAGTGTTTCATTGTGAAAGATAATACTGCTATAACTTATTATGTAATTGCTACTAAAATTAAGTCACTGCATCCAAACATGAGGGCTGGCCAGAAAAAATAATGCTGCCATACAATGCCCGAATAGTGACGACGCATGATTTTTAATAAAACCGCTTCATTTGTACAAACAATAGTATTTCACAGTGAAAAATAATACTGTCATACAGTGCCCAGACAACAGTGCTTCACGTTAAAGAAGCAGTAGTGCCTCACAGTGAAACATTGTACTGCTATACAATGCCTAAGTAATAATGTTATGTATTTTCAACCAACAAATCCTGTATCACTGACCTGCACCACGTTACTATGTATCACTCATTCTCTCATCTTCTCCTCTGTGCAGGGGACCTGCTGATTATAATGGCTCAGATTATTGTTGCCATCCAAATGGTCCTGGAAGAGAAGTTTGTCTACAAGCACAACGTGCACCCGCTGCGAGCTGTGGGCACAGAGGGTGAGTGACAAAGGGGTGTGACCATTACAAGTATTTTATGCTAAATAAAACACGAAACCTGCCCACACTTTGTTATCAGTCAATATAACTGTATCTTATGCTCCAGTCACATCTACAGTCACAGTTTTTCACTGTCTATAATATACACTTCTCACAAAAAGTTTGGGATATTCGGCTTTGTGTTAAAATTTCTGGATGAACATAAAATTTCTTGAATTTTTTTTTAAAGGGGTTGTCTCGCTACAGCATTTGGCAGCCGTTTTATGCTGGTTGCCAAGCAAAGCTTGTGAAATGGAGAGGTGTGTTTCTCCTCCCAGCAGGGAGTATCTTCACTGTCTGTAGACACGCCCCACAGTGTGCATGTGATGATTCATTCTGTGTGAGCTGGGGGGAGGGAGAGGTTCTCAGCTGTCCGAGACTAAGGCTATTTGCACACAGCAAATGACAAAATGCCGTCCAAAATACGATGGCATTTCAGTATTTACTGTGTAGACATAGCCTAAGGAATCACTGTGAAAAAGCTCAGTATAATTCCATAGTGTATATCTAAATTCCTTGCTCTTGTTACATACTTTGTAACTGGAATGGGCATTTGACATTCAGGACTCTGGGAAAGATGGGTGATTTCCCCCCACCCCTCTCACAGTGATATTGCAGATTATTACACCTCTGACCTCTACAGATCTGCAGAACAAAACTATACACTTTGTGTTTACATGGGACTGCACGTCTGTCTCACAAACGTTTTTACATGGGACTGCACATATGTATCACAAAAGTGATTCACGTGGGACTGCACAGTACAGCTGTGTTCTCTGTCTGATTTATGTGGGACTGCTTATTTGTGTCACAAAAGTGTTTTACGTGGGACTGCACAATACAGCTGTGTTCTCTGTGATTTATGTGGGACTGCGCATCTGTGTCACAACAGTGTTTTACGTGGGTTTCTCTCTCCCTTTCTCTATCTCTCCTGCACTATGCTGCTTCAACATCCTTTGCGCGCACCCGACTGCGACCTGCATCAACATACTGTGCACGCTCCCGTCTGCAACCTTGGCTGGACACGTCACGCACCCACAGCCACTAACAGATTAGATGGGCATAACCCACCCTGGGCTTCAGCACGGTTTCTATGCACACACAAAGCTGCCCCGTTCTCATAAACCATAGCACTTTGCTAATGGTATCCAAGGATGGACATGCTTACATTTTTAGTCCGCTCATTTTAAACTATGATCTTTGTAGTGAGACAACCCCTTTAATGCACTTAATGAGCCGATCTCTTCCCTTCAGATGCACTCGTCCAACTGTTGAGTGTTCAGGACTTTTTGCACAATTTGCTGATCTCTAACAAGGAGCTTAATGGCAAAATTCCCAACAGGTGTTTGATCCCTGAATCACCCAATACATTTAGGGGATCAATGTGAATTGGGATTTAAACCGTCCTCCTCATCCTGCTGTTCACATTGTGACATCATGAGACCAAGAAAACACCTTACAATTGCTCAGCAGGACCTCGCCATTGCCAGGCTTCAAGCAGGATGCTGTCAGACGGAAGTGGCCACTGAGCTTTGAGTGTCACAGAGTGTCATCAGCAGGTTGTATCAGATACAGAGAGACTGGAAGAGTCACAGAAAGACAAAGAAGTAGATGTCCTGGGGCTCCACCACACACTGATGAGCGCTTCATTGTAGCCAATGTCCTGTGGAGCCGGATGATGAATTCCACACAACTCCAGGCGTGTCTGAGAGAGGTGAGAGGCCCCAAGTGTCACGTCAGACCATTTGTAACTGTTAACATCAGTGTGATCTGTCATCATTTCTGCTCAGAGTGAATTGATTTTCATCAATGAACAGCACTGAGGACCACTGGCGCCATGTCCAGCTTACAGTAGATGCTACCTGGCCATGCAAGATAATGATGCCTCTGCCTGGTGGTGTGGTCAGGTCATCTAGCACTCAGACCACGCTGATATAGACAGTTACGAATGGTCTGACGTAACCCTAGGTGCCCCTCACCTTCCATAAATGTGCCTGCAGTCGTGTGGCATACATCATCCGGCTCAGCAGGCCATTAGTTACAATGAAGGGGTCACCAGTGTGTGATGGAGCCAGAGAATATCCACTTCTTTGTCTCTCTGTGACTCTTCCAGTCTCTCTGTATCTCTGATACAACCTGCTGATGACACTTTGTGACACTCTAATCTCAGTGGTCACTTCCATCTGAGAGCCTCCTGCTTGAAGCCTGGCAATGGCGAGGTCCTGCTGATCAATTGTATAGTGTTGTCTTGGTCTCATGATGTCACAATGTGAACAACATGATGAAGACGATGGTTTAGATCCCAAATTCAAATTGATGCCTTAAATATATTGGTCAAATCAGGGATCAAACACCTGCTGGGAATTGTGCCATTGAGCTCCGTTTTTAGAGATCAGCAAGTTGTGCAGAAAGTCCTGAAACATTGAAAAGTTGGATGTGTGCATTTAATGGTGAGATAGGGGCTCATTTAGTGCATTTAAAAAAAATGTATGTTCATCCTGAAATATCAACCAAAGTCTAAGTATCCCGAATTTTTTGTGAATAGTGTATGAACTACAGGATGTAATGTGGAAGCCTACAAATTATTACAGATTTAATTAAAGTTGCTTGATCTTAATCCCATCATTTCCTGCTAAAATAAACCCTTGGGGAACAGTGGTCCCAAAGGGTGCACGTCCCCTTTTTATTGTTTTTATCCCTTCGAATTCCAGGTCCCGGTTGGGGCCCTTCCCCACGGCTTTTTTTTTTCCCGCGGATTGGCCCCGACCCGGTTTCGGAGTAATTGGGTAATCCACTGCTCTCATAAAAAACAGTGGTTTCCCGTCGCTCCCCCCCCGTGGGCGAATCCGCCGGGGGGGGAGAAAGTGATCCCACATTTTTTTGGGGCGCGTACGGCCGTTAAATAAGGGACAGCCCTATGGGGGGGGGAAGGGGGCGCCCCCCCCGCGTTTCCAAAGCCCCGCCCCCCCCCTTATTCACCGGATTTGGGGCCCCACAAAACCGCGTGAATAACCCCGTGTGAAAAACGGCCGAAACTCCACCCCCCCGGGATTTCGCTGCAGTACGGGTCGCCAATCCTTTCGGGGAAAATTACGGTAACCCACTGCCTCATAGAAAAACAGGGGGTTTTCCTTCGCCCCCTCCCCGCCCCAAAAACCGCCGGGGGAGGAAAATGACATGCCATTTTTTTAAGGGCGCGTAGGGCGCCGTAATAATGACAGTCAAATGGGGCCGGGGAGCGGCGCCCCAGGGCCGGGCCCCCGGGCCCCCCGGCCCCTTTCCCCCCCCTTATTCCGGCGGTTTCGTGAGCGAAACCAAATCCGTGGGAAAAGCCGTGTGAACAGGGCCCTTACAGTCAAGACCCAGTGATTGATCCAGGTTGGCTCAAACTGAATTTTAGTAAAGTAGTCTCACCAGAACTCTCAGTAATGCATTTAATTGCATGGTTTTAGGGTGAACTCCAAAACCTAAATCTTGAACTCCTAGACACTTTTTTCTTTCACTTAGGGTTGGAGTTACAGTTGGGGTTGAATTTTAGAGTAGGGTAGGGGCTAAGGTTAGGGTTGGAGATTTAGTTAGGGTTAGGATTAGAGTTGGAGTAGGGGTAAAGTTCTTCTGTAAATTGGGGCTGGATTTAAGATTAGAGTTGGGGTTAATAGTTAGGAGTGGAGTTTAGTTTGGGACTAGGGCTGGAGTTGGGTAGCGTTAGCGCTGGGTTTTTATTTCTTTGAGTTAAGGTTAGGCTATGTTCACATGGCTTAATTGCGGGACATATTTCGCCCCGCAATTACGCCGAGTGTTCGGGGGCGGGAGCCCGCCGGCCCCATAGACATTCATTATTCACGGCGCGTATACGCCGTGAATAAGTAGCATGTCACTTCTCTCCCCTCTCGCCATATTGTGCGAACAGGGAGAGGAAACGTAATCCATAATAATCTATGAGAACTGTGGATTACCGTAATGACGGGGACGGATTTCAGCCCGTAATTCACAAAGTACAGCGCGAATTACGGGCTGAAATACGTCCCAGAATAAGCCGTGTGAACATAGCCTTAGAGTTATGGTAGGATTAAAGTTACGTCTGAGACTTTGCTTTTAGTTGGGGTTGAATTTACAGTTTGGCTTGGATATAAAATTAGGGTTGGGGTAAGGGATTAGGGTTAGATTAGATATTTTGGTTGGGGTTATGGTTGAAGTCAGGGTAGGGTTAGAGTTAGATTTGTGGTTTTTCCTTTAGTTGGATTTGAGATTAGGTTTGGGAGTTAAGGGTAAGGGTTGGAGTTTCAGTTGTGTTCAAATTGGTTTAGTTTTTTTTTTCTTTACTTAAGATTGGAGTTACAGTTGGGCCTGGATTTGAGATTAGGGTTGGGGTGAAGGGTCAATGTTGGAGTTTTAATTGAGGTTAAGGTTGGAATCCAAGAAACAGTCTGTGAGCCAGCTTATTCAATCCAAGGTACTGTCGGAACGTTTAAAAACATGTTGAAAACTTTATTAATCTGTTAAAGTCTAATATATGAATCCTTTCCATATAGACGAGAGAAAAAAGTACAACTTGGTTGTAGCACGAGCCGACGCGTTTCCTCATGGCATACTATCAGGTGTTAGCTACTAGCTTAAATAGATTAAAAACCGGATATGTCGTACATAGACCTGGTCTGGTATAAACAATGTATATAACAAATAAACATTATACATTAATATCAAATATTCATACAAAGAATATGCACATCCTTAATGAATATATCAATAATAATATTGGATATCCTGCCTAATATTCAAACCTTGAGGGAAGCATGTTTCCAAATGGAAAATCCACCACGCCTCCCTTGATAACAATTTTCTCTGCATGTCTCCCCCGTTTCTTTCATTGGGATCAGTGTTGGAGCTTGAATCACAGTTGAGGTTGGGTTTGAGATTAGGGTCAGGTTTAGGGTTAGAGTTGGGTTTGAGGTTTTTTCTTTACTTGAGATTGGAGTTACAGTTGGGGCTGGATTTGAGGTTAGGGTGAAGGGTCAAGTTGGGAGTTTCAATTGAGGTTAAGGTTGGAGTTGGGGTACAGTTGAAGTTATGATACAAGTTTTTCTTTAATTGGGATCAGTGTTGGAGCTTGAATCACAGTTGAGGTTGGGTTTGAGATTAGGGTCAGGTTTAGGGTTGGGTTTGGAATTTTAATTGAGGTTAGGCTCCAAAAAAGGTATATACCCGCACAAAATTGTATAAAAGAATACTCTTTGTTATCCAAGTTTTTAAAAACCATGCCCAAATTCCCAAAAATTTGATTCACAGAAGAAAGCGTCACGCAGATTGAATGTTTTCGGTCCCCAAAATTGGACCTTTCTCAAATCGGTCGCTTTTATTGTTGCAATCTATAAATTCGGGCGCTCATAATCACGGCGCAGATCTTTTTTACTACTCCGAGCTTCGGCCGGATTTACACCAATACATGATTTTGAGCTCCTGAATTTATAGATTAATAAAGAGCGACTGATTTGAGAAAGGTCCAATTTTGGGGACCGAAAACGTTCAATCTGCGTGTCGCTTTCTTCTGTGAATCATTTTGGAATTTTGACATGGTTTTATAACTTTGGATAACAAAGAGTATTCTTTTATACAATTTTGTGCGGGTATATACCTTTTTTGGAGACTGCGAATTTATATTATACCCAGCACTATATATAATTTTTTCTGAAGTGTGCCGAGCAATTTGTATTGATTAATTAAGGTTAGGGTTAGAGTTGTGGTAAGGATGGAGTTAGGTTTGGATTGAGCTGGTGATAGGTTAAGAGTTGGAATTAAAGTTTGGGTTAAAAGGGTGTTATCGTTTGAGCTGCTCGTGCTGTTCAGCTAATTTTCTCAGATTGAGTTTGAGATCCAGGGGCGTGTCTCTCCTCTCACAGGCGTTTTCTCTCCTCCCAGGGGGCGTGTCTGTCCTCACTGAAGAACTTGACAAACATCATTTGTTTTGAAGCAGGGGATGCAGAAGGTTGTCTGGATATAACAGCTCTGTAGCCTCCTGCCTTTCTTATGTCTGCAGCGTTGAGGCTCAAACTCCAGCACGCACCTGTCATATGTCTTAGTTTACAAAACAACTGAAAGCCAGCAGCTGTTACTTCTAGTGTGTTCATTCCAAATTGTACTGACAACAGGGAGAGATCTTTACTCAACTACAAATGTCAGCTTCAAGTAAAGATCTCTGCTTGCTGTCATGACATTGAGTGAAAACAATGGGGGGGGAGCAAATCACTTTGAGAGAAGGCCCTGCTCAGCTTGAACTAACTTTGGGGGGGTGGTGCAGAGGTAGTGCAGTGATAGATATTACTTTTACAACGAAGGAGTTTGGAGTTCTAGTCCCTCACAGGGTATATTTTTTTTCCCCCTAAATTCTACACATATGTAGAGAGACCTAAAATATATATGTTAATCTCTATAATGATATATATACATATACACATACATAGCTCCCTTATCAGTCAAAACCCCCAGAGTATGGGGTTTTACACATATTTTGGAAGTGCTTGGGTGATGCAAGGGATAGGACACTATATAGGGGAGCTTTGTGTGTGTATATAAAAAAAATTATAATGTCTACACATATATTCTAATTTTTAAACATATGTGTAAATTTTAAAAAAAAAAAAAAAATTACTGATGGGGTTTGAACTCCAAACCCTTCCTTGCACTGATACCTAAGCCGCACCACACAAGCAGTTATACAGAAAACAGTTTAAAACCCTTTATGTTATACACTAAAGGTATGCTAATTAGGAGGGGGGCTTGCTTCGATCTGAGGAATAGAACGCCTTTTTTTT
This sequence comes from Phyllomedusa bahiana, assembly GCA_025379985.1. Classification (NCBI taxonomy): domain Eukaryota; kingdom Metazoa; phylum Chordata; class Amphibia; order Anura; family Hylidae; genus Phyllomedusa; species Phyllomedusa bahiana. Next base: position 29,869 of record JAODAL010033691.1, on the reverse strand, counting down.
CCCAAAGTAGCACTTAAGGAGGGCCCCTGTGGGGGTTAATCAACCTTTGGCAAAAGCCCCTTAAAAAGCCGAAATTGCCCAGATCATTGACCCTAAAAGTGGGGAGTCATGGGCCCAGAAACCCTTTGGTTTCACCTATCGATTTTAAACACTCAGGGGGATAAACACAGTGTGCAGGAAACCAATCACAGCACAGGGGGGCGTGCCCCGGGGCTTTTCCGTCTATGGAGTACCCCCAACGGGCTAAATGAAATGTCAGCCCCCCAATACAGGCAGGGGCGGTTAGGGGTGCAAAAAATCGCCCGGGGGCGTTTGCCCAGCAACACAAAATAGAAGACAGTTTTAAGAGAAGCTCATATCTGCAAACCCAAGTGCTTTTTTTTTTTTATTGCCCCCCATATTGAGAATGATCTTTGAAACGATAAACCCCCTTTTTTTAAATTGGATTAGGGGTTTTGGGGGTAGGTTTGGGAATTTGGGGCGATGCAATCTTTAGGTATTTGCCTAAAATATATGTTTTTTTTTTTCAGAGTTGCAGGTTAGGGGTAAACCCTCATCCCAAGCAACTTGGATTAATTTAATGTAGCTGCTTTCTAGAGGCCAAAAAAATATAGTCCTATAGACTTTAATGGGATTTTGATGTCCAAAATCATAAAAATTTCAACAATGTAGGCCAAACTTCTCTTGAACGGAACAGAGACGATTTGAGCAATATTACCCTTGCAGACAGTATTGAGCGGGGTTGCTGGTACCACACAGCATAGGCTAAAGGACTTGTTTGTCTTCTAAGGTCTCTTGGGTTTTTTTGCATCCTCACTTTACTGTGCCCCCTTCTACTACATTCCAGGGGTGACTTCAGCAACAGTGCCGGGGTCCTGGAAAGTTTCCCTTGGGATGCTTTTGCCAAAGGGGAAAAAACCCTCTCTCTTTTTGGGTTTTCCCTTGGGCAATACAGAGTCGCCTTCTTCAACTTTGGGGTATCAGGTCACAAAAGAAATCAGCCCCACCATCGTTGGTGCGGGACACCCGCGGACTGTGGTCATCTGGGTGGTCACCCTCGCATGGGTGGGAGAAGTTTCACCCCTGCGACCCCTGGGCTTCATCATTCTTTTTTAGGGACGGATGTCAAGGGGTTTGCAAAACATTGATGGGGGAGTTGCAGAAAAAGGACGAGGAGAACAAGGGCTTTACAGGTGAACGGACGCCCATCAATGCAGACAGCTAATGTTTAAGATGTTGTGGAGGTTTTGGAAAAATAGGGGTTTTTTGAAGCATTTTTGACCTAGAATTTTTTTTACAAAGTTTTTTATTGGGATGGACATGTGTAGGGATACGTACCGTAATTTTTTGACCCCAATTTTTTGAACATTATAGAAAAACATGTGTTACAGTTTTACCTTTGGGGGATTAGCACCAAGAGCTACAAAATATTTTAATTTTATCAAAATTTTTTTAATCCGTGTGCATTAGGCCATTTGTGGGGTTTAAGGTTGACCAGGCAAGAACTAAATGTGTACAGGGGAGGTAAAAACTTGCCTGACGGGAATCAATATGTACATGAAGATTTTCCGACATTATTTGTCTTATTACTTGAATGTGAACCTAGTCTTTGCTCAAAAAAAGGTAGGATGATTTTTTATTTCTTTGAGGGTCAAAGGATAGAAATATGGCTGACCAGCGGTGAGGGAAGTTAGCTCGTCAAATGTAGTTTTGGCTCACCATATAGGTAGATGACCCGATGATCTGGAAGCTGGCTCATCAACAGGGGTTATGGCTCACCAACTCAGACAATGGAGTATAAAGTGTGTGGAAAAATGGCTCACCAACTGAGAAGATGGAATATAAAGTGTCTGGAAAGATGGTCACCACCTTGGAATATGGCTCAAAAACTGAGGTGTTGAATCAGCCATCTGAAAGATGACTGATCAACTGGGGTGATGGAATAAAAAGTGTCTAGGAAGATGGATCATCAACTCAGAATATGGATTAACATCTAGGGAGATGACTGAATCATCTAGAAGTTGACTTATCAACTGGGATTGTGGCTCAACAACTGGGAGATGGAATATAAAGTGTCTGAGAAGATGGCTCAACAACTTGGAATATGGCTCAACAACTTGGAATATGGCTCAACAACTGGGAATATGGCTCAACAACTGGAGAGTTGACTTAACCATCTAGAAGGTGGCTCACTAACTGGGTAAATAGAATTGAAGGTGTCAGAAAAGATAGCTCAACATCTGGAATTATAGCTCACTAACTGTCTAGGAGGATGGATAACTAACTGGAAAAATTTCTCACCAAGGGCCACATGTATGAAACTGTCTTGGTCTAAAACTAACTTTGTTCCTCATAGGAACCAATTGGAGCGCCCCTTTTATTTCATATAGTGCTCTGGAAAAATGAGAGGGGTGCTCGGATTGGCTGCTATGGGCAACAAAGTGAGTTTTAGACCTAGACAGTTTTCATTCTTGTGGCCCCAAGTGTCTGGGAAAATAATTTATCAACTAGGAAGATGGCTCATCCACTAGGAAAATGGATCACCAATTATAAAGTCAAATGTCTTGACCCTTTCCATGGTCCAACTGACCTCTAAAATCGAGGACTGGTCCATGTAGAGCAAAGGGGTCATAAATTGTGGCCTGGTAGGGACACATGGCCTGAGATACATTCATGCAATTCTAATCATTCGGCTGACATGGACAGTAGGTGGCATTTTGTGATGCACAGTTAAAAAGGGGAACTGAGGAGCGTTATCAGTTAACCAGCATTGAAAACAATGCTGTTTTGAGCAGCATTGTGGTGTTCTTTGATTCACTTTGCATGATTCGTCCTTGAGACACTGCACATGGTATACATTAACGTATCAGTTTACCAATTTCTTTTCCCTGCAAGTGCATTCACTATGAGACTGTGTCACAGGTGATAAAATCATAAGGCCCAAGAACTTTGGATAAGATGACCACGCATGTATGTAGCTATCTTCAATCTAGTTCTTAGGAGTTAAGAAAAACTCCCGTTGTTCCAGTCTTCTCCTCCCTGGAGTACCAAACATGGGAACAGGAGACCACCATCATCCTGATAGGTAACCTGTGGGAGTGGTGCAAAAAGTGGCCCGTTGACCAAGGGAATGATTGCACACACATACCTGAACATAATGAGCACTTTTTATCATGTCTGGAACATTTGTGATTCTTAGCCTGATTAAAAATGGGTTAGACGATAGATGGGTGGGTTAGACAATAGCTGGATCATCAATCACTAATGTTGTTGTAGTATCTACCCTTTGAAGGCTATCTCTACATGCAAACATAACTTTCTCCAAGATGCTATGATGCTCTTTGTTGGACGATAGGAAATGAGAAGATTTACAAGACTTTTTAAAAAAGGGAAGGGTTAAGCATTTGGTCCTAATCAGTGTTGGAATGAGGTGTCTGAGCCCTACCAGTGGAGTTCATTCCTGGGGACCACCAGTGGAGATGATTCTTGAGACCCAGCAGTGTTGGAATTTGGTGCCTGGGGCCCACCAGGGGAGATGATTCTTTGGGGCCCACCCTGAGGTGGAGGATTCTTTGTGGCCACCAAGTGGCGTTGGTCTCTTGGGCGCCCACAAGTGGAGGTTTGATTCTAGGGGTGGACCAGTGTTGGACTGGGGTGCCTGGAGCTCACCAGAGAAGTTAATTTTTGGGGTACACCAGTGGAGTTTATTCTTGGGATCCTGCAATGTTGGATTGGGTGGCTGGGGCCCACTAGGGGAGATGCGGAGGTCCACAGAAGAGAAAATTATTGGGGCGACTCATGAAGTTCATTCTTGGGGCCCACCAGTTTAAGACTGGTATGCCTAGGTCCCACCATACAGCTTTTGTACATGATTGCACATGACTCGTGTGCCCTGCCTCTCTTTCTCTGACTTTCTCCCTACAAAGGAGGCCACCATACTAAGGGACCCACCAATAGATTCCCCTGCTCCCTGAGGTCAGGTCAAAGCCTGGACATATTACAGTATTTTTGGTAAATTTAGATTAAAACATAGAAATCTTTAATGGACGAGGTAATAGGTCTTTCACCAGTCTTGGGGTAGAAACAAGGTATTTTATGTTCTTTCTGCCCCTTCCACCATGTTTCTTTTTTTATCAAGACTATGTCTGCTCTTAAAAGATCTTGTATAAATACTAAATTTATTAATAAAAAAAAAATATTAAAGACCTACATCATCGCAGTGGTGGGTTAGGAACTGTACCTTCCCGAGTACTCCAAGTAGATAACCAGTAAGGGCACCACTAATGGTATGCATGATGGTTTTCCCAGGGTTTGGGTCTGGTGGAGGCCCACGTTGCACAGTCTGCACCTTCTCAAGTGGATTCACTCTTCTATTGTGAACTTTTTGTCTTTTCTAAATACATTATTCTAAGAAGTGATATACTGTTGCCCTTCTGTTGCCTTTGCCAATTGTCTACAACTATGCGGAATGTGAGATGTAGATTATACATCGTGTTCACCATCGTGGTGGAGGAGTTTCGGCACTTTGTAGACAGAGAATGGAAATGTACGACATAAATGCACAAATAAATGCAAATACAATAAAAAATATTTGATTTTATTATTTTTCCTATTGTCCAGTTTTAATTCAAAGTTGTGTGGGAATGAGTTGATCATCGGTGGTGTTGTCAGAAAACTGAAGCATCCCTTGCCCATATAAATCAATGGACCCCAGTGTTCCATCAGAACAGGGTGCTCGCCGTAGAGTAACTAATAGGGATGGAGATGTTACTGTCATCTTGAAATGTCTCAGAAAATGGGATATAGAAGACAGCATTGCTTTGAGGATTAGTTTTATACTTTAGCCACTCATCCAGCCAGTCATAATTTTTTGGCTCTTTGTTTTTCTTTCCCCTCCCAGCCTTCCAGGAACCATAACTTTTTTTATTTTTCCACCTACATAGACATATGAGAGTTTATTGTTTTTTTTGCAGGACAATAGGCACTTTTTAATTACAAAAATACAGATAGATACCAAGGATCTCACAAAACAGCTCGCAGAAAAAAAAATATATCCCCGTAAAATCACTATTTATTGATATACATTAAAACCCCAATTTTTCAATGACCAAGAAAGGCCTAATAGCCAAATGGAGTGACACTCTTACTTCCACACCAAAAACCCCAATTATAGAGGGTAAGGTTCAAAGGACAAGTCCTAACAATGCAAGACATGAAGGCCACTCCTGTTATATACACTCACGGTTCTGCTGATATCATGAAGAAGCTGGATACTTGCATCCTTTCAGTGACTATGAACAAAAAAATCCTTTGGACCATTCCAATAATAAAATTCTTTCTATGATCCTATCCAAGTGGAGCACCGCCCCAAAAGGGGTGACCCCACTTCTTGACAAACTTGCCTTCTATACAAACACCATGCACCAATTTAATTATATAAGAAGAAAAAATAGTTGAGTCAGCTCACCTCCTTTGTTCAGGGATGTAACAGTCTGCCCATATCGCACGGTCCCTGCTCCAGTTACGCAGGATAGACAGCACAAGTTCAAATACAAATGGACCTCAGCGACAACGGCATAAGGTGAAGAAAAGATGTATAGATAAAAAAAAAAAATAACAAAAAAAAAACAATAACAAAAACCACCAATTTATTCTTGCCCTTAGGCACTAGTAATAAAAGTCCACGTGAGAAAGGTGTGACATAGAAAAACCTCGACGCCCTTAGCACAAAAATCGCCGACGCGTTCGGGCACATCTTGCCCTTACACATGGCATGTTAGAATGAAACATTTTCTTAATTATATAACATCACTATTTAACTTAATTACATAAAATCAATCTCTTACCTGTCTGGAATTGTCGTCAATCACATAGAACGCCGGAGCGCACATGTTGTTGTACTCGGGCTCGGCGTTCTGCATCACTAGCAGGGATTGTTGTATCCAGTTAAGGAAAGTGAGCATGCGCCCTGTTGCAAAATATCTCAGGCCTGGTAAGGGCACTAACATGGACATGCGTAGTAATACAAAAAACGGACTTAGACAAAAATCGGGCATTAACAACGGCAAGACTGAGAACCGTACATGTGTTTGTAGGTCAAACCAGACAAGGAGATTACAAGTAAGGTCACTCATATTGATTCCATATAAACGAAAAACAATAAAGTACTCAATACAAGCAAAGGAGACAATCATACTTAAAGAGCAATTCGCATAAAAACCACTTTGATCCCCCCTGTGTTATGACGACTATTTTATAACTGAAGACTACCTCGTATATATATATCACCATAATCTAATTAGGCTCAATAGTAACTCAAAGTTTCTCTTTTAAATTTAGCCATTGAGAAATGTAGTTATTTAAGAGGAAGATCCACATTGCCTCTCTTCCGTAAACTTCTTCTCTACATCTCCTCTCTACTGGCTACAAATTCTTCTCTATTCCAAAAAACCTGTAATACACTCCAATTATAGTTATGTTTCTCTATGACATGTTTTGGCCACATTGGATTTGAGTTGTAAGGATGTAGCAGTCACCTCATTTCAGATGTTCAATATTTTCTTACTTTTAATTCCTGGATAGTTGAAGCCTATATACAGTACCTTGCAAATGTGCCATCTGATTGCATATACCACAATGTGGTGTTGCAATTATAATTGCTTGAGTATATGACTTTGTCCGTTTACCGGATCTATATAGATTTACCTGGATTAGGCTATCTATATAGTGCACATTTTTACATTGACTAGAGCCAGCATTTATAGAATCCCGGTGTGGTTGTAACCAGGTTTTGTTTGGATTTTTTCGTTTAAATATGAGAGGATAGGAACTGTAGCCTAAGTTATGGGATTTTTTGAACAATATTTGAACCCTGGACAGGATCTTTATTAAATCTCATCTTCTTTCAAACTGGGGCACTGAGCTCGTATGAGTACATATTTGTTTGTATTCGTTGGCTATACTTTAACACAAACTAGGGGGTGAGAGGTGAGACAGTTCCCCTTTTCCCTCTTTCTTTTCTTTGTTTTTATTCGTTGTTTTGTTGACATTACTATTATTTAGCTACAGATTTTTGTGATACAATTTTTGGTGCTCTATCCAGTGACACTGTGGGTAAAGCCTCTATTTTTGAGTTTGTTTTGTATTGTTGTTCTCTCAGTAAGGTTAAGACTGATGGATCTGTGCAATTATGTTTTGCACGAAACAATATCTCTCCCACGGGAATCGCTTATGTGGTTATGGCGTGGAAGGATGAAAATACTCTATAATGCAATATTGCTATTGCCGGATAAGGGATTTCGATAGTATATGACTTTGCTACTTCTCTCATTCTCGCTTCCTATAAGGGAAAACGATCTAAGAAGGAAATTTCGAGATTCAGCCACCGAGAATCTAAATTTTAAATTAAATAAATGTGAATTCAATATTCTACAAACGGAAGGCACGGCAGATACATCTCTCCCCCCAGATGATAATGCAGATCATCGATGTATCTGCCGTACCATACCAGTGAATGAGAAAATGGGTTATCGCCAGAGAATATAAATGTGCTAGCCCCACCATGGACATAACCAGTTTGCCAATGAGGGCAAAAATTTTGCCCCCTTGCCCCAATCCTGTAAGCTGTAAATAAATGCCCACCATCAAAAGAAAAAAAAATTTAAATCCCGCCCATTAAAAAATTTTAGAAAGGAAATTAAAAGTGTATTGGATGAGTTCGGGAGAATAATTACTATGTTGTTTTTTTTTAATTAAAATTCCCAAAGCTAGAAGTGCTATTTGATGTGGGAGGGAAAAGGTTTTATAGGAAAGGGTTTAAAACATCACGGTTACCCATGCCAAGTCGTTCCCAAAGTTTTCCCTCCCAAATTTGGGAAAACATCTGCTGTATTCTTAGGTCCCCGGGGAAACCCTTTGTGCCAGGGCTGTAGAACCCCATCCCAGCACGGGCCCAAAACGCTCCGGTTGAGAAAAACCCATGCTGATACAGGAGTCCCCCGTTTTGGGCAGGGTTTTGTGTATTTTTTGGGAATTTTTGGGGGTAAATTTTTTCCAATTTTTTAGTATTGGGGGTTTACCGGGTTTTTTTTTCTCAAATAATTTTTAAAACTTTTTGTTTCTCGGGTTCAAATTTACTTTTTTGATGGCGGGAATCCAAAAATTTCCCTTTTTTTAGATTTTGGCCCCTTATGGGGAGGGGGGAAGGGAGAGAGTAGCAAAAATCATAGGGTATCGAAAACCCTTACCCGGGAAATTACATATTTGCTTTCAGGGGGTTTTTCCCCGCCATCCAATAAAGCGATTCCTGGGGGGAGAGATTTTTGGGGTGAAAAAACAAAAATTGAAGATCCTTCGTTTACCTTATTGAGGAACAAAAAAAATAAAAAAAAATCTAAAAATAGAGGCTACCACTGTGGTCATTTGGATTAGGGGCATAAAAAAATTTGGGATCACAAAAATCATTTTTAGCGAGTTTAATGAGTAAATGCCCACAAAACAACAATAAAAAAAAGAAAGATAAAAAGGGAAAAGGGGGAAGGGTCTCACCCCCCTATTTGGTGTTAAAAGTATACCCAAACCCGTACAAAACAAATATTGTAAACATCATAGAGCTCTTTGGCCCCTGTTGAAAAGAAGATAAAGTTTTTTAAATTTAAAATTCTACCCACGGGGGTTTCAAATTGTTTCAAAAGTTTCTAAAACTTTAGGAAAACATTCAAACCCTCTCTTTGATTTATTGATAAAAAAAAAAAAAAACCCGGGTTTTACACCACTGGGGGATTCTATAAAGGGGCTTTTTTACCCAATTTTAAAATGTGCAAAATAGCTAATCCAATGAAAATTCCTTTATAGACCCGGTGGGGGAAACCAAATTTAAAAACTTCAAGAAATTTTATTAATTGCAACCCACCACAATGTGTGGGTTTTTGCAATCGATGCACAATTTGCAATTTTCTGTTTTTTGGTTTTTAACCCTTTCAAAAAGTTAAAAGAAAGGAATTTTGGGAAAATTTTAAATTTGATGTGACTGCTAATCCTACAACCAAACCCCAATTGTAGCGAAAATAAAAAAATTGAGAAAACTAATAAAATTTGGGTGTACTGCGGGTTTTTGGAATAAAAGGGATTTGTTAGGGCCGTGAGGAGGGGGATGTAGAGAAGAAGTACGGGACAGAGAGGCAATGGGGAACTTTTTTTAAATTTTACTACTTTTCCCAAAAATGGGCTAAATTTTTTAAAAGAGAAACTTTTTGTTTTTAAAGGGACAAATTTAAAGATTTTTGGGGATATATTATATTTAGTGAGAAAGGTCCCCAGTGATAGAAATTTCTCATAACACGGGGGGGAATGGAAATGGTTGGGGGGAATGGGAATTTTTGTTTTTTAAAGTTTGATTGCCTTTTGTTTGTATTGTTTACTTTTATTGTTTTTTTTTTTATATGAGCATATGAGTGCCCTTCCCTTTTTTTTTTCCTGTTGGTTTTGTCCAAAAAACCCTGTTCTTTTTCGGGCTTGCCGTTTTCAATGCCCGTTTTTTTTCTAAGTCCGCTTTTTGTATTACTACGCATTTTAATGTTACCCCCTTACCAAGGCTTTTTGATTTTTCTGCCCAAAAGGGGCTTTCCGGAATTTCCCAAAATGGATTCCCAAAATTCCCCGGGTAGTGGATCGACGCCGGCAGTTTCACAACATGTGGGGCTCGGCGTTCCCATGTGCCTGGGCAATTCCCTTTTTGGTAAGAGAAATTTATTTTATGTAAATTAAAATTTTTTTAGGTATGGTATATAAATTTTGATTTAAAGTGTTCAGTCTAAAAATATGCCATGAAATAAAAGGGGAAGATGTGCCCGAAAAAGCGTCGGCGTTTTTTTTTGTTTTAGGCGTTTAGTGGTTTTTTTTATGTCCCCTGTTCACGTTGGACTCTTATTACTTTGCCTTTAAAGGGGATGGGAAAAATTGGGGATTTTATACATATTTTTTTTCCCTTTTTTGCCCTTGTCGCTGGTCCATTTGTATATTTGAACCTGTGCAAAAAAAATCAATACATGGAATAGATAAGATACAGTCAAGAGAGGAAAAAATACAATATCAACCTGGAAAGAGTCAGCATGCACAACTAACCTTTTGCTGAAGGCTTCTTAACGGGCAGATGGTACTGGCTAAATCATATTTATTGTATATTGTAAATTTTTTAGGAATAGTATATTCATGGGATACTATCTTTATATGCTTTCTATCTCCTTGTTGTGATTTATGTCTTTCAATAAATTAAGTTGTATTTTACCCTGTTTTTCTGTGAGTGGCCCTTTTTGTAGGTTATTAGTAATAATATATATATAATATTTTGGGTCTGGTTCTTTTGTTTGTAGGAGGTGTACATTCATACAAAATTTGGTTCGACCATTTCAATTCTTATTCATATTTTTTTGATTAGAGATGTGAGATCTACACAATGCCATATTCCAATGTATGCTGCATTTACATCTGTTGGAAATAGTCCTGGAGGGTGTACTTAGAGCTTTGTTTGTATCTAGTCTTATAGGGATATATGAAGTACACATAGGTAATCCTTAGGATAAGTTTACACGGCATAATTGCAATTACGGCGGGACTTTGGGAGCTCACGCCGGGGACGCCGTGGGGCGGGGAGGCTGGCAACCCGCCGGCCCCATAGACATTCATTACTAGCGGCGCGTATTCACTTATCTCCCCGCGCATCATATTGTACGCCTGGGGAGATGAGGCGTAATCCATAGTTCTCTAGGAGAACTGTGGATTCCCATAATAACTGGGGCGCATTTTGCTCGTATTTGAGCGCAGTACGCCACGAATACGCTGCGAAATGCGCCCCAGTTTAAGCCGTGTGAACATAGCCTTAGACTTCTACTGGATTCCTACCATTGTTAAATTGGAGTAGCATCTTGGGCATTGGCACATGTAATTATATGAGCTACCCAATAGTAGAAAAAAAACAAAGCTAAGTGACATTTTCTTTTGCATGCTGCTTTTTATATATACAGTATATCTGGAAATGAATGCTATACATTTGTTCATCACTTTAGCACATTATTATATTTGCTACACTCGAGCACTTTTGCTGTGTTTGCATAATATTTTAAGTAAAGTTACCATGTTTCACTGAATTTACTGGTGTGGTACCTTGGACTCATGTAATCGCATGTAAAAATAATGTCATAATTCCCATAACCTTCACATAGAATATGATATGCCACTTATATCTGGTTTATAATTGGTTGTCAAGATAACTGTTTTTTCTATAACATTACATATGTCAGGTATAAATAGTGATATTCAACCCTGATATCCTACCTTCATTCTTAACCCTGGTGGTAGTTATGGCAACTAATATTATCATAGATCTCAAACTTCTGTTTTTCCTTTCCCACAGTAACAATTTCCACAGTGGAAGTGGTAATTTAAGACACTCTCTGCACTGTGTTAATGCCTGTAACTTGACGTCAGCATAGTGTAAGTAGTTGGGCTGAGTTCAGCTAGTGATGTTCATTATTATTATCTGTCCACCTATACTATTTTTTAAAATTAAATGAGAAAATAGTCATTATACAGCAAAACAATGAGATACTAGAACCCCAGCATTACCTGAGGCACTATAAGCCCCAGCATAAGCTCATAATTTGTTAATAAGTAAATATACATACAGTGAAACAGCAAGGATCACTTATCATAGCTATAATGGCTAACCACAGGGGCAGACATCAGGATTTCCCAGCAGTTTGGCTACTCTGGAAATGAGCTTCAGGTTGCAGTATGTGTTATATGTAAGTCTCCATACGTTCTCTTCTCCGCTCTGCAGGTACATCACTCTTCTCGCTTGTGCTGAGGCTGTAACATACAAAGATATGTCACAGATAGGGAGAAGGAACTACAGGAGCAAGAATGGAAGAGGAACGGAGACAGCGGAAACTAGGCCACTGAATGAGCAACCCAGACTGGCCCAATATACTGGAAAGTAGCAAGCTCACCCCTCTTCAGTTGTAGCTGCATATCTGATGCACGGAAGTACTCTATAGTAGTGCAAACAGTATTTTCCAACAGTCCAACCGGTGAATTGGGTTCTTTCTGCAGTATGCAAATTGATAAACAGTAAATAATTGTAAATATTCACAAATAAAAATCACACTGATAAAAATTACAGATTAATGCAAAAATCATTCTCATTTTATGCCTTGTAGGGATAAGGATTTCAATTTGTGAATCCAAAAAGATTCCTTTGGGTCTAGCAATTCTGTTGCCAACTTGTAGTAATTGGGGGACAAGCTTAAAGGGGTTGTCCAAGTTATTTTTGTGAAATATATTTAGGCTACTGGTGTTCTGCTCAAAAACCTCCTACACACCTATCCTCTTACCACTGTTCCAGCGCTGTCGCCATCCTCCAGTGCCTCCAGTTCTTCTATTGATTTCCGGCTAGTGCTGTTGACTCAAGAGCACTGTAGACCTTGATTGGAATTGTCATTGCTAACATCACCACACTGAGCCATTCACTTTAGAATGGATATGTCAGGCAAGGGCACTTGATTGCTACAGAACTTCAGTGGCAGCATAAGAACTAGGGGAGATGGTGGACTGTGGCAGCACCGGAACGGAGGTTTGAGGTGAGGTGAGTATGGGATACTTCTGTAATGCAACAAAATGTTGTGGTGGGTACATTTGCTATTCAAGGGAATCATCTGTTGGTTTCTTAACCATAGCATCCAGGACACTGGCCTCAGTGTCGGGTAAAAATAAAGAGCAAAATGTTGTTTTTGAAAGTAGAGAATTTTGGATTACCCAATATGCAAACACTGTCATCAATAAATGATTGTGAATGTTTTGCCTATTAATGAAAACAAGTATGTATGTGAATATGACTTGAATGTTCTTATATCAGAATATGCAAAATAATAATAATCTTTATTTATATGGCGCCAACATATTCAGCAGCACTCTACAATTTAGAGGCTAGTACAGACAGAAAGACAGACATTACACATTGAAAAACTATGAACAGATGTACAAGGTGTAAGGGGCCTGCTTGCGAGAGCTTACAATCTGTTAGGGTGTATGGGGAAGACTAAGGGTGAGAAGTGCTAAGTTTACAATGGTCCAGCCATATTTTATAAATATACGGTGGTTTACATAAAACTCGGTGAACCTGCCACCCTGACAGTACCTCTATATACAGATAAGTAATAAAGTTAAACAATAGCCAGCTCACCACTCCCATGGACTAGGCTGCATGGCTGCACTCTGTAATGTCAGTCTTTGAACAGCAGAAGGATAAAGATTGCCAGCAGCTCTGGAAGATTGAATGAAAACAGGTGCGTTTATTCAAAATGTTGCTTTAACAAACATGGTGACATAAATAGACGAACAATAGCAAGGTACAAGGCTGACACGTTTCGAGTCGTTCAGACTCTTAGTCATAGCATGATTAAATGCATCTGTTTTCATTCAATCTTCTGGAGCTACAGGCAATCTTTCTCCTTCTGCTGTTCATATACAGATAGGTGCCTGTGAGTGGCCTAATGAAGGGAGTGACAGATGTGTGTGAAAGCAGATGGGGGTTAGCAATTTGGGATCTTGGTAGGCCTGCATAAGATGTAAGAGCAAACATGGTCCTAAATAACTGACACCCATGTGAAAAATCTTGGTCTATATTGTTTAAAGTCTTTTTTTAAAGAGATAGGTACTAGATTCTCAGAAAAGCAAAGATTCCATTCTATCTTCCCACCTGATCTCTTCATCACTGTCAATGGCTCTATACTCTCACCTGTCCCACAAGTCTGCTGCCTTGGGTAACCTTTGACTTCTCTCTGTCTTCAAACCACACATCAAAGCCCTCACCTCTGCCTTCCACCTCCACCTGAAAAATATCTCTTGAATCCGTTCATTTCTTAACTTCAATGCTACAAAAATATTTGTCCATGCCCTTGTCATCTCCCGCCTAAACTACTGCAACTCCCTTCTCTGTGGCCTCCCATCTAGCACTCTTGCTCCCCTCCAAACCATCCTCAATTCTGCTTCCCATCTGATCCAATGAACATGCATATTGTCATAAAATCTCAGTGACGTGGGGAATTGTATTAAATATTAGTATTTAGAGCAGTAATGGCTGTGAATTTTAGTCCTGAGGTGTTCTATTTTCTTAATTTAGATTTTTTTTTTTAGGTACTTGTCTGCTTGGGAAAAAACTAACAATAGTGTACATGGCTCTCTGGGCAAAGTTTTCCAGGCAACTTTTAACAAGGTGTGCTGCCAACACCACTTGCTGAAATGGTGAGTTCTATATTGTAATGATGAGACAAAAAAGACAGGTCAACCTCCCCCTCCCCGAATAAGAGCAGAATGCAATGTAAGTGTCACGGATGCCCCTGCAACCTCCATCCCGGGTCGCAGGCGCATCCATGCCCCGACACCCAGCGGCGCCCCGTCCCGCACCTCGGGACCGAGGTCCGCTCTCGCCACGGTCCCTGCCACCAGTCACTTACCCGGCCACGCCCCGGCTTGTCCGTTGGGCCCCCGGCGTTTTCGGCGGCGCCGCCCCCCTAGGGCCACCCCCCGGCAGTGTAAAATTTTAAGGGGGAACAGGGCCCCGGGAAATTTTTTCATTCCCGGGCATGTCCCTATTTAAGTCCAGCCCTTCCTGGCACCTTGCCGGTCCTTGGTTTTAAAATTCCTTTCGGAGAAAGGTTCCTAGTTTTCCCTATTCTTTTTCCCTTTTAAACCGAACCTTGAGCCTTCGTTTACCGACTCAAATCTTGCCGCCACCCCTGACCTTTCCTTCCAGTTCACAAACCCAGCCCCCTGCCTGCCTCCTGCCTGTCCCCAACTACGAGCCTCCCTGCGTTTCTGTACCTCACCTCCCTTTGGCCGCCACCGCAAAAAAGTCCGCCGGGGAACGACTGGTAGACTCCCCCGCGAAAAGTCCACCCGCTTTGCGGGGGGGCTCGGGTTTAATACCGGGATCTACTTAGATTCCGCTCCCGGGCGGGGGCCCCCCACCATCGCTTGCGGTGGTCCAGGGGATCTCTACCAAACCCGTTACAGTAGGCCCCGGAAAAGGACCCGCAAGGGTTTTTGCCGAGCGTTGCCAACTCCCCCACCATTGGGGTCAAGCAATCTAAACAGATCCCCCAAGCAAGCGTAGCACTCAACTCTCCTCCTGGTGCCACTCATCAGCTCACCCCGCAGAACCCTTCCCCACTCCAGTGGTTTTCCTCCTCAACGGTTTCCCTGTGGCTCTGGGGGGCCCCAAGCCGGCGTCCCCCCCATCCAAGTTCGAGGGAGACCCGAAACTCGCAGGGGTTATATCCGTGTTCCCTTTGCACGTGGCTGATGGGCCACCTTTTCCGTCCGAACGTGCGAAGGTGGCTTTCAGGGTCTTTCTTCCCCGGGGAAGGGCCCTGGCATGGGTTACACCTCGGGGGACAGAAGACCCTTGACGGCGGCCCTACAGTCTTTCCCATGATTTCCGCAACGTTTCGACCCAGTCGAGCTCTTCCCCCGAGTCAGCCCTCCAAAAACCTACGCCCGGGGGATATTTTGGGGAGACTACGCGGTGCCAATTTCGCACCTTACCTCAGAACTGTCATGGAACAGGCCGTCTGTGTGTACCTTCAAAAAAAGGATCTCAACATTTAAGGACGTTTTGGGCCGCAAGACATCCCTCTTCCCTCAGGACTTGACCCGGGTTGGCCACCCTTGATGTCCTTCATTGGGGGAAGGGGGAGCTTCGGCAAGAAACCATTTTGGCCCAACCCTCCCCCGGTTTCCTCCCTTGCCCCCGGTTTTCCCAGGGGCCTCCTGCGCCACAGCCCCAAAACACCCCCCCGGGGAGCCCATGCAGATGATGGGGCTCCCTCTCTGAAAAAGAGTTGGCCCAGCGTCAGCCCAGCTCGGCAAGGAAATTGTGCCTCTACGGGGAGCCAAAGGCTTTTTCGGGGGGTTTTCCCCAAGCTCCCAAGCATGCGGGAAACCCCGCACCTATTCGTGGGAGGGATACCTAGGGCAAACTCCTCCTCTCCCGTGCTGATCCAGTAAGGTCGTGTCTGAAGGGGGAATTCTCACCCCAATTTCCGGCTTTTCGGTTGGGGTCGGCGGGAACTTTATCCATCAGCCCCTGGTGAAACATACCGTTTCGGTGGTCCCCCTGGAAAACCGCTCTTTATCGTCGTCGGGGTGAGTGTTTAGTGACATCATTCAGTTTGTCAAAAAGCCACTGTCACCCGGGGGGGGCGCTACATAAAGGAAAGATCCCCTTTTCCGTGTTCCCTGCTCCGGTGGGGGGCCTCCTCGATTTCCAGGTGCGGTCCCTCTCCTACCGGGACTGGTCTTTTGGAGAAGTAACTCTTTGGGGTCCAACTGTCAGGGGTTTTTTTGGGTGGCCCTCCCCCGGGTGCTTTCCTGCCCCCGCTTGACCCTTCGGACCGCCGCCCGCTGCCGCCCGGTACCGGAGTCGTGTGTGTCTCTGAAAAGCAACTGAGAGTCTTCCCCCGAATCGTCCTAACGACCCCTGATTGCTTATTACCTGGTACCAGTCCTCCTCGTCAGATCAAACCCTTATTGTTCCGGGGCGCAAGCGATGCGGAAAACATCCAGGAAAATCCCGAAAGGGGTTCATTGTAATACCCCCTCCCCCGGGGGCGGGGTTCTTTTTCGTAAAAAAAAGGTGGTTCCTTTCGGCCCCCCATAGGCTACCGGGGTCTGAACAATTCACGGGGGGAAAAAAAAATCCCCTGCCTTTTACACAGAGCTCTTTGACCGTCTCGGGGCCCCAAAAGATCTTTCAAGTTGGGTCTGAGGGGGCCATAATTTTGGGCCCAATCCGCAAAGCGACAATGGGAAAGGGGCCCAACCCAGGGCGGGCACTTTGAGTACCCGGTATTCCCTTCGGGCTATGAAATTTCCCTCCGTCTTCCAAAGGGGCTCATGAATTAAACTTTCCAACCTCCCTTTTCCCGCGTATGGGCTCCTCGATGATTCTTGGGGTTTTTCGTTTCTGGTGTAATCATTTCGACCGGGGGTACAAGGATCCCCGAAAATGTCAGCCGATGCAGTGGCCCCCCCATCGGTCTTGAGCCATATACCCTTCCCGGGGGCTGTAATCCTATCACCCAAATTTTTTCCCCACTTTTTTTACGCTGTGGGCCCCCATAGGGTTTTCATAAAAGCCGCTAAACCCCCCGCAGCGCCCTCCGAAGTGAAAAGCTTCGCTAAGCTCAATCTGGGCCCTTTTCCAAAAGCTCTTTTCCTTTCCGGCCCGGCCCGCGAAACCCTTTACGTTTGGGGGGGATGCCTCGTTGTGGGGGTCGGGGGTTCTTACACAAAAAAAGGGCCCAGGGGGAAGACCTTAACGTGTGGTTTTTTCCAAGACGCCTCGCCGAGGGAACACACGATTGGACGTGGGTGCTGGGCCCTAAGCTGGCTTTGGGGGAGGGCTTATCTACCCATCTGCTCTTTTCGGACCCCAAAAACCCAATCCTCCAGAGGCTCAGCAACTTAACCCACCCAGGGTATTTCGCTCTTCTTCTCCCCGGGTTTTGACTTCCAGACCACTTCCACCCCCAGAGAAACGTAAAAGGGTGAGCCCTCCCATCCTCCGACGGGTGGGGGAAGAGTTTCTCCAAGCTGTTAAAATTTCCCCCTAGAACGTCTTATCCGGCCCTCCCCTTGACCTCCCAAAAGGGTTTTCCGGGGGAAAACCTACGTATGCCCCTTTCTCTCCCCAACCATTTAAATGGGGACATTGCTCCTTGGGGCCGGTCATCCGGCGCCCGAAAAACTTCCCCTTGATATCCCCTTTTATTGGGGGCCAAAATCGTTAAGGGGTGTCAAGGCTTGTTTTAGTCTTGTAATTTCCGTGCCCGAAAAGCACCTCGTCAGAAGCCGGCAGGGGCCTCTCATCCACTTCCCGTCCCATCCCAAAGGACCAAATTTGCTATGGACTTTATAACCCATCTCCCTCCTTCGGCGGGGAAACACCATCATTTGGGGGACCGGATCGGTTCTCCCCAAAATGGGGCTTTTGTCCCCCCGCCGGCCTGCCGTCTGCCCACCCCCCTGGCGGACTATTCTTCCATCATGTGTTCCGTCTCGGGGAAACCCCCAATAAATCGTTCAGTCGGGGGGGCTTTGTTTCCAGGTTCTGGGAGCCTGTTTCCCAAACTCCTGGGGAAAACTCGACTTCTCTTCGTTACCCCCTCAATAATGGCCAGTGGAGAGGGGGGAACCCGGGCTTGGGATGTTTCCCCACCCACTTTGTCTCTGCACCCAAGATGATTGGTCCAACTTGTTCCTGGGGGAGTTTATAACTCCCAGACTAGATCCCTGGGGGTTCCCCCCCTTTACATCGTATACGGGCTGCATCCCCGCCCACCTCTCCCTTGCATCTCCATCCGAGGTTCCCGGGGGCGGACGCCCTGGTTCAGGACAGAAAACCCTCTGGTCCCCAAACCCCCCCACTCTGCTTCGTGCTTCAGGCCGAAGACTCAAGCACAAAAGAAGAACCCCCTCCTGCTTTCCCCAGGGAAAATGTGGTGTCGGCCAATGTCCTTTTAAGATGCCCTCCTACAAATGGGGCCCCTTCCTGGGGCCCTTCGAGGGTTTTCAGTCAATTAAACCGGTTTCTTAAAAACTCCTCCCTCCCACCATGAGTTCCTAATCTTCCCTGTTTCATTACTAAAACCCCCGGTCCTTAACCCTTTCTCTCAGAAATTGTCCCTCCCCCCCCTTGGGCGTTTTCTTTCCCAAATTTCTTTGAGGTCAAGGGGATCTTGGGGTTGGGGAACTAGAGGGAAAAGGTACTTTCTAGTGGATGGAAGGGGTTTGGGGCCCGAGGGAGGTTTGGGCCCCAGGGACATCCTGAACCCCAGCCTCATCCGAAAAAACCTCCAATCCAGGAAGGGGGTGGCCCAAAAGGGGGGGGTGGGGGGGGGACGTCACGGATCCCTGCGACCTCCCCCGTGTCGCAGGTGCATCCGTGCCCCGACCCCCAGCAGCGCCCCGTCCCCCCACCCCGGGGCCGGGGTCCCCCTCTCGCCCGTCCCGCCACCAGTCCCTTTCCCGGGGAAAGCTCTCTTTTTTTTGTCCGTGTCCCGGGTGCGTGGTGCCGCCCCCTAGGGGCCCCTGTGCCCGGGGTGTGAAATTTAAAGGGACAGTGCGCCGGGTTTGGTCCCTTGCCGGTCACTGTCCCCATTTAAGTCCGGCCCCTTCCTGGCAGCCCTTGCCGGACCTTGGTGTATATTACTTTGGAGAAAGCATTCAAAGTCTTGCCAATTCCTGTCTACCGTGTACCAAACAGCGAGCCTACGGTTACCGACTACGAATCTTGCCGCCAGCCCTGACCTCTGCCTGTCCACGTTCACGAAACTCAGCCACCTGCCCTGACCTCCTGCCTGTCCCCGACTACGAGCCTGCCTGCTGATTCTGTACCTCGCCTACCCTTGGCCACCACCGCAAGCAAGTCCCGCCAGTGGAAGCGACCTGGTAGACTCCCGCCGCAGCAAGTCCATCCCGCTTTGCGGCAGGCTCTGGTGAATACCGGGACCTACTTAGATTCCGCTCCCTGGCACGGGTTTCCACCATCGCTTGCGGTGGTCCAGTGGATCCGCTACCAGACCATTACAGTAAGATCCATATTCCATTGTTGATGTAATGGGTCTCTTACACCCTGTTCCACTATTTTTACCACTTCCCAAGTACATGTAGTTAGATTGACCTATAGATTATTGGTTCCAGTGCTAATACCAATTTAACTGGTACTTCCAAACCTAGATGGTATTTGAAACCAAGATCACTGTTTTGTAAGATGGTAACCTTAGTCACTGAACCATCACTGGCTCAGATGCTGTGCCACATTCTTATTGGGGTATTTGACCTGTTTTTTTTCTCAACGTTAACACAATGCACTGTTGCAGCAAGTGGTGATGCCAGCAGTATGTGTGCCTGTCTGCCAAAGGTTGTGAGTTCTAGTTCATTTTTCTAATTTAGATCAATGGGGAAACTTTTGCAGACAAATTTGAACATATCCTCTTGCTGCAACGGTGAGTTTTACAAAACACCTACCAATAAGAACCAGTTTTTTTTCTATAATTTTGTGCTTTACAAATTTGCTAGTAAAACTTTGACCAAGCAAAGAGCCGTGTAAAATGCTTTTGTTTTTTTTCTCCAAGCAGACAGCTAGCTAAAAGCAAAGCTAAATTCGGAGAGGATTTGCTTTAGGATTAGAATTCACAACCACTTGGAAACTAATATTTGCCCTAAACAAAACACACCACAATCCCCTCTTGCTGCAATGGGGAGTTCTGTTTTGTGGTGCTTAGAAAAAAAGAGACAGGGCAAACCCCCCCTCCCCAATAAGAATGTCAAGTTGGTAATTTAAGGAAAAAACATCAGAAGTCTGTTTCATCATTATATTCTTATTAAGCTCATCAGATAGTTTGTTGAACTGCTTTTACTGCTATACATCCTTATCGAAGTATCAGATATCTCTCACACAGCTTTCCCGACAGATGCAGTGTCTGCTAGAAGCCAGACCAAGGACTTCCTCCTCCCCCCAGATAATAAGGAGGAGAGCGTTTGGGATTGTGTCATATCAGCTAATGCTTCATACGTACATGCAAATTATAACTTGTCTCTTAGCGACCACCAATTAACCAATCATGGTGGTGATAATTGTCATGTGATTAAAAAATTTTCTATTGGAATGTAATTTACTGTGATTAAACTTTCAGATTATGTCCCAGCCAAGCGTTATGGGTCATACTTCTCGAGCTCTGGCTGCCGGCAGCAGTAATAATAATATAATTCGGAGGAGGTATTTAATTGGATAAGGAGTGGGACAAAGATAGATTCCACACCTGATTTAATCATCCTGACAAGAATAATTCACAGTTTTACTAGTTCATATAAGATCGTGTTATGGATAGTAAACTCTTTAAAAGATCTTCTCATAGAATAAATGGGATTAAAAGTTTGCAGTTTTTAAATGCAGACAAGATGGCTGACAGGCATCTCTATATGCAGTACATTTCCATCAAGTTGATCTTTCTGTCTTTAAACCCTGTTTTTCTAAAGCTTGAGACTCGCTGTCTCATAAGATGTTGATAATATCGCATGTCTATACCATTTCTATTCGCAATGCCATATTGAACAGCCAGCTAGAAGCTGGGACTATGCAAAAGGTTATAGATAAGCACTAACATTCTGTCATGAGCATAATAATAATGAAAGGTGTAGTCTAGCTAATAAGTAACCAATCAAGAGTTGATTAATTATTGTTTGTCCAATAAAGATATACTATCTATTTTGCATATGATACTCCTATAACAGAGATTATAAAAACTCTTGCAAAACTTTTACTATTAATATTACTTTAAAGGAGAAAGAGTTCATCGACATTTTGGAAATGTCTCTCATTCTTTTGACGATGTGTGTACATATACTCCTGAGTTAATTTTAAATTTGAATACCAAACAACGAGATAGAAAGGAAGACCTTTTCCGTGTCAATCGCTACCCTAAAAAAACAGAATGAAAACCTCTGAAAACATAGTCACTGTTATTGTGAAAAAGACAACCAACAGTACAACACTGATGGATTCAGGCTTGGACTAGTTTACAGGGGAGCATGGGAAATCCTTGGTGGGCACTTGGTCATGGTGGGCCCTTAGGCTTAGCTTTTCAGAAAGAAAGGTAGAGAAATAGTGGCAAAGTGCAAAGTTCATGTGCAGTTATGTACAGTAGTTGTAGGGTGGGAATAAATCTACTGGTGGGCCACAAGAATGAACTCCTCTAGTGGCCCAATGTATTAATTCCACTGGTGGGAACCAAAAACTAATTCTAGTGGAGGGCCCCAAGAATTATTTCACCAGTGGGCCCCAAAAATCAGTTCCACTGGCGGGCCCTAAGCACCTAGGTCTGACACTGGAAGGATAGGCTGAAAGAGCTGGAAATAAAGTAGAAAAGCTTGTCGACAACAAGTGACAAAAGAAGAAAAGCCCACAGACAACTAATAGAACAACTTAATCAGAACAGTAAAATACTTATATACTCCTATTTCATAATTTGATAGATCAATACAGGGAAAAATTCATATCAGGACCCTGTATGTACTGAAGTACAGAGAACTTCCTGATGCTAGTCATCTCAAGAATAAATCTGTATGGCTGTGAAAAAAGACTTTTAAGATAAGAATATTAGAAATCTTGGCGGCAGAAAAACAAGAAACGAACTTGGTAGAAGAACAAGAAGGCTTTGCAGTCCTGGATTTTAAGCCTTAACATACATAAGGATATATGGTATCTTTAACAAGATGAAAAAGTACTTGTACATAAAGTATATTAATAATAGTGAAGCTTTACTGAAAAATATTTTTGAATTGTTGGAGTCTAGACAGCTTACAAAGTTTTGACTATAAAAGAACCCCTTCAATAATACAATTCTTGAAGCCTTAAAGGGGTTGTCTCATCTCAGAGTTTCATAGGATGCATGAATGAAAAATGCTGCTTTGCTCTGTCACTTCCTGGTCAAGCTGTCTGTAATTAGCATATGAGCTCCATGTATTGAGACCTAATTATATCAATCTCATGCTGTCAGGATCAGGGAGGCTTCTGAGTTAAAGTAAACAGCAGTAATTACTGGCTTTTGTCTGAAAGATCAGATAACAAACAACTCACTGTCCTGAGTTCTGTGCTGCCCATGACCTTTGTGATGACATCACTCACTGCTTTCAGATAGAACAAACAGCAGGGGGAGAAGAAGTACACAGGTCGGTCACTTGGGGAACCAGAGAGAGCACAGAAGGTAATAAAATCACTTGTAGTTCCTTAGCAAAAAAAAAATTAACCAAGCAAATATTTTTGGGAAAAAATCTTTATTTAGTGATCCCAACAGTTGAAAGCTAATCTTTTTTAGCGAGACAACCCCTTTAAAAAGAAGTGTTCAAAATAAAGATTATGAAGCCCTATTTTTTGTGACTTTGTTGTATTCCCTTAACAATATAAGGGCAGAGGTCAAAAAATACTAAAGAAAATTTTTAGTTTAAAAGTAATTAAAAGGTTTTTAACAATTATTAAATTAATAAGGGGTTATAATCCAAAAAAAATAAAGCTAAATCACTGCAGAGGGAAATAGTAAAGGGTGTTAGTTCATTTATGGTGAAAATATAGTAATGGATAAAAAATAATTTGGTCCGTGAAGTGTACAGTCAAAAGTTTTAAAGAAAAAACCCTTTTTTTCATTCAATTAATTTAAACTGCAAATTTTTTAGGGGTTGGGGGAAAAAGTTTTGCAGTTTGTTTAAAAACAAATTCAAAAAACAGAAAGGCAGTGGGTAAATATCTCTCCAGCACATTGCAAGTCATTTAAATTACTGTTAGAGAAAGGGTTTTGTGATTTCCATTATAGTTCTGCATTTAAATTTCAAATGACATCCCAGTCATTACTTTTAGACAAATCATTTACTCATCAGTTATTTACAATGTCTTTTTCTTTTTTTCATTATTTTTGTTTTCAGTAAGTCATGATTTTTTTCTTTTTTAAAAGGTATACTTTTTTAAATTTTATAAATTTTTTTTTTCCACTATAAAAGCTACGTAATATATGAAAATTTTACATCCTTTTTACCCTGACTTTTAAAAAACCAATAATTTGGTTTTTAAAGTAGGGGTTTTTAAAAAAAAGGGGAAGGGTTTAAAAAAAAATAACAAAAAAACATTACATTATTTACAAATGATTTACAATGAAGCTGTATATTAGTCATTTGTAGATTGTGTTCCTTAATATATTTTTATTTCATTCTTCGTCTATGTTCACACAACAGATTTGGCTGTTGAAAAAAAATTGAATACATGGCAGAAACATAAGATGAAAGCCCTTTAAATTTTGACACCAAATTTCGAATTTACAATGTGGGCGCTTTGCCCTTTAGTTGTAAAATGCAGGGTTTCTCCATTGAGAAGGGGTATTCCGCTTCCCACCCCAACGTGGGTTTCCGGAAAAAATAATTTCCCCCTTGGGGAAAAAATTTGGGAAATAAAAAAGAAACATAAAATGAAAAATTCCTTTAAAATCTCTTTTTGTCCTTAGCAAAAAATCACCGTTTCTCTTTTTTATTTTTTCAGGCACTATATGAAATTTAAAAGGGGGTCTCTGATTGGGGCGCTATGGGAAACAAAAAAAACCCTTTGCCTAATAGTTTTTTTTACAGGGGCCCCTTGGATATGTTCAAAACCGGAAAGTCTTTAACCCCCTGGTGAAAAATACGTTTTCGGGATGCGTTTTGGGGTCCTTTGAATGGACCAGAAAACCCCATTTAAAAATCACCCAGTTTGCCCTTTTTCACTCCCCGGCCCAAGGGGCCAAACGGGTTTGGGCGTTCACATGAGTGTTTGGGCCGCTGCGGGGTTTTTTCCCATCCCCCCCTGTCGGGTTTGGGGGGTGCGATCCCAAAAAATTTAACATGCGTTCTTGGTGCTATTCCGCAAACACGTCGCTGCGTGTTTGTTTTTTTAGCCGGGGCAGTTTATAGTTGCTAATTGTTTGTTTCTTTTTGGGTCCTTTTTCGGGGGGGGACACAGGACGCATCAAAAAAGGGGGACGAAAAATTCGAGGCAAGACCCGTTTGGGGGGAACATCCCTTTTTGGGGAAGGGGTTCCTTTTATTTTCTTGCAGCATAAATTTTATAAAATCGTGTGGACATTTAAAGCTGTGGTTCATGCTTATATGCGTAAAAATTAGGGTTAAAAAACCAAAAGGTAGTGTAGCTTTGCGGGCTTACCATTTCCTTTATTTTGGGGAAATAGTTTTCCCGGGGGAAATTTTCCTGTATATTACGGTGCTTGCAGATTCTGGGGGCCAAAACCCCAATTTTTACTTTCTCCTTTGAAAACCCTTTGCCCTTTACATGAAACCCCTTTTTTAAGATAACAAAAAAATTTTAACTAAACAAAGTCCCAAAAAAAAAGGGAAAGGGAATTAGTTTTAAAATTTATGCCCTTTGTTTAGACAAGAAGCTGGGAAAAATTTTTCCCCTTTCTGAATATGATTACTTTTACATTAAAAAAGTGTTTTATGAAACATGTTCATGAGCTGAACTCACTCCATTAGAAGCCCGGTGTTCTCTTTTTTTGGTGGGACGGGAGGGGTTTTTTCAATCTTGGTCTTTTAAAAGGGAGTTGTCTCATTCATTGATTATTTACCCCCAGTCCTGTTTTTTTTGGGGTTTCTTTTTGGGAATTCAGGGGTTTTTTTTCTGGTTCTACTAGGCGGGGTTTAAAGGAGCGGCCCTTAGCTATAGCAAAAAGTGTTTGAAAGGCCTATCAGGTAGATTTAAAACATTTCCTGTAGCCTTTGCGACCTGGGGAAACTGATGCAGCCCCATTCAAGGGGGATTATCTCAGAAAAAGTTAGGATACGTTAACCCAAATTAATGAAAGTGACTTGTTTTTTGAAAGATTTTTAACATAAAAAGCAATCCTTGTAGTGAGAACCCCATGGATTTGTGGTCAATGGGGTTCCCCCTGCACCCCAAATCACTTTCCCCCCACAAAAAAAAATGAAATTTTTTAGTTCCATTTTTGGGTTTTTGTCATAAAAAGCCGGGGGCCCTTTAAGGGAAAACCAAAAAAAAAAAAAACAAAAAACAACTGAAAATTTTAAATAAAGTTGGTTTTTGCCCCATAAATTAATAAAAACTTATCTTTTAAAATAAAATTTTTAATTTAACTATTTTTTTTGGTTTTGCTGACCCCAAAGGGAAAATTTACAAAAAAAAATTTTTGAACGTACAGTGCCTTGCGAAAGTATTCGACCCCTTGAATTTTTCAACCTTTTCCCAACTTTTCGGGCCCTAAAAACAAAAAGATAAAAAAATTTTTAAAATTTTTTTTTTGGAAAAATTCAAAAAAAATTTTGGGACCAATTGTTGGAAAATTGGAACAAAATTTTTGGGTTTTTTAAATTTTTTTAAAAAAAAAAAAAATAAAAAGGGGGGCGTGCTAAATTTTTTGCCCCCCTTAAGTTAATACTTTGTAGCGCCACCTTTTGCTGCATTACAGCGAAATCGCTTGGGGTATGTCTCTACATTTTTGACATCGAGAGACTGAATTCTTGCCCATTTTCCCTTAAAAAACGGCTCGAGCTCAGTGGGGTTTGGTGGAGGGTTTGTGAAAAGCAATTTCAGCTCTTCCCGATTCCATGGTTCAGGTCGGGACTTTGTTGGCCATTAAAACCCCGGGAAAACCTTTATTGTGAATCATTTCCATTGTATATTTTGTTTTATTTTGGGGTATTGTTTTTTTAAGAATCCCATCCCATCCCGGTTCTTTTGAAAACTCCAAAAGATTTTCTTCCAAATGGCCCTGTTTTTGGGCTCCATCTATTTCTCATCAATTTTAACCTTTTTCCCTGTCCCCTGTGAAGAAAAGCGGGCCCCAAAACCCAAGTTGCTGCCACCACCATTTGACAGTTGGGGTGGTGTGTTCGGGTGATGAGCTGTTTGCTTTTACGCCCAAAAAAATCGTTTTCATTTGGCCAAAAATTTGGGTTTTTTGGGTTTTATCTAGCAGGCCCTTCTTCCACATGTTTGGTGTCTCCCCGGTGGGGTGTGGCAAATTAAAGGATTTTTTTTGGGATCTTTGGGGAAAGGCTTTCTTTGCCCACCTTTTAAAAGGCCAATTTGTCGTGTACGACTGATTGTTGCCCTAGGCGACTCCCACCTCAGCTGTAGATCCTTTTTATTCATCCAAGTCATCATGGGCCTCTTGGGTGCATCTTGATCAGTTTCTCCTTGTTTGGATGAAATTTTAAGGGCTCTGGGTCTCGGTAGATTTGCAGTGGGCTGAACTCCTTCCTTTCAATTGATTGCTTTCACAGTGCTCCTTTGGGGTGTTTAAAGTTTTGGGAAAAACTTTTTGTTCCAAATCCGTCTTTTAAAATTCCCACACCAGTATCAGGGACCCGCCTGGGGTGTTCCCTTGGTCTTTTTGATGCCCTCTGTGCTTTTAAAAAGAAACCCTTAGACATCACAGGTAGGTATTTTTAGGAACTTTATTTTAAAAATTGGATCATTCAAGGGGTCCTCACTGAATTTCTGGATGGTTTGCTCATAAAGTAAGGGGGCCGAATAATTTTGCACCCCCATTTTCATTTTTGTTTTTTTTTACAAAAATTTTTAAAATATCCAAAAAATTTCATTCCCCTTCACAAATGTGTCCCCTTGTTGATCTTCACAAAAAAAATTTAAAAATTTTTTATCTTTTTTGTTTGAAGCCGAAATGGGCAAAAGGGCTATACTTTAAAATTTTCAAAAAAAAATTATCCGTAACACAGGGTTCCCCCGAAAAAAAATAAAAATTGTTATTTCCAAAATTGGGTGATACAAAGCAAGAAAAAAAAAAATTTTTTTTTAATTTTTAAAAGTTGAAAAATTTACAGATGCTAAAAAAATTTTTGGCCAAACACCAACATATTGGTTTTCCCCAGAATAAAGTTTTTAAATTGTTCAGTTTTTACGCACGTGAACCCGAAAATAACCCAAACCCTTTTCTCTCCCCGAAAAAAACAAATTTATTTTTTTATTTTTCCCTTCCCAAGAATTTCCCATTTAAAAATTTTAAAACCAGTCCCACAACAATTAACCCTATTTTTGGGTATAGGCAAAAAGAAAAAATTTAAAAAAAAATAGTTAAAAAGGGGGTTTTCTCACTACTGGATTGCTTTTTATGGGTTTAAAAATTTGCAAAAACAAGTCATTTTTTCAATATTTTGTCCATTTTAATGTGTCCTTTCCCATTCCAAAATTTTCCCCTCTTGTATGGGCTGCATCATTCCTCAGGTCGCTTTTTAGCTACAGACCGGGTTTTCTCTCTCCGATAGGGCCGCAACACTGGGTTTCTTTAGTACAACCGCCCTTTACTGCGCCCAGTGGAACCAGTAAACACCCCCTCGAAAACAAAATGAAACCAAGGAAAAAAAGGCTGAGGTTAGAGAATCAGGGTAGTGAGACAACCCCTTTAAAAAATCTTGGAAGGCAGGGGGAAAAAAAATGCTAAAAAAGCAAAGGGGCCCAAATGGTTTTAAAGGAAAAAAAAAAGTTTTGGGTTTGGGAACATTGCTTTAAACCTCGCCCCTTTTTAAAAAAAACTCAAAAAACTAAAAGTAGAACAATTCCAGAAACTAATGAGAATCTTGCAAAGTTTCCCTCTTAGTTTCCATCTACATATTTGAAAGCATAGTCAGAAATGACCTTGGTTAAGAAATGGAGACACATTTTTACAAGAAGTTCTAAAACCCAAATGGAAATTTTTTTTAATTTAAATTTTTCCATTTTTTTTTTTTATTGTTAAATTTAAACTAAACTAACCAACCCGCTTATAATGTCTGTGCACCACCTAAAAAAAATTTAAAAACATGAGTTTAAAAAAATAAAACCTTTCAGAATGGCAATTTAAAAAAGAAAAAAAATTCAACAACAAGCCCCAAAGCTAAAAACCCTGATCTGTCTGATAAGTGCTGAACAAATCACATTAGTGCTTATTTGCCACTAAGTGGACTGTACACAATTTGCAGTTTGCATTTTACCTTCACTCGCGTATACTTGTGATTTTCATAAATCACACAAACCCTCCCCAAAACTTTACAGTATTTTTTACTATATCAGTTCGGCATAGCCTTTTCTACTAAATTTTGGTTTAAACTAAGCAATGTATTCTAAAATTCATAGGTTTTCCTTTTACTTGACAATTTTAACCATTTTCCATTTTCCAATTTTTACATATCTTTGCTCTTTAAATTTGTTTGCCCTTTACTACTTTACACCAACTTTATTTTTAAGTTGTCTTTTTTACATTTAAATTCTATAGAGGCATTTGTCAATGCTAAAACTGTTATCATGGATCATATATTTGTCTTTACTGTTCCTTGTAAAAACATAAGTGTTAAACCCGAGGCCCCAACCTTTTTTCCACCCGGGACCCCGGTTTTAGCCGCAATTTTTTTCCCGGCCCAGTGGGGGGGGGGTTTGGGGGGGGTTATTGGGGAGGTGGGATGTTTAGAATCACACACACAAAAAAAACCCAAAAAGTTTACTGGTCTTTTTGGTTTTAGTATGGAAACCATATTTTTAAAACTGCAGACTGATTGTCATTTCTGTGGGGCGATTATATTAATAATGCGACCCCCGAGCTGACAGTCTCTTCAGAATATTTCACTCTGTGGGTGCATATACATGTAATAATATACATTTGTAATCACTCTTAATAAGAGATATTGCCCCTGTAGTAATTAAAAAAATATGTTGAGCGATTATTTTCGACAAATTGAAAAAGGGAAAATTTTTTTGTTGACGGATTTTTTTGACATCATAATTTAGGTTAAAAAAGTGCATCTCTATAAGATCGGCCAAATTTTTGGGGGTTCCGCATTTGGGGGGCCGCAAATCAGATACAGAATAGAGCAGGGGGAGGGTTTGCGTTCATGACTGGTATTTTGGTTGCGATTTGGCTAAAAATCACATGCCTGTTTTCATAAACGGTTTCCTGTTCCCTCATGCCTCAGCTTTTCCCGAGCAGAAGGAGTGCGCTCCTTTTTTCCAAACGCTCAACGAAATTTTTTATTTCTTCACAGAGAAACCTCACTATTTTTCTGTGATCCTTCAATTTAGTTGTGAGATTGGAAATTTAATAATTTGGGAGAGAATTTTCAGGGCATTAAAATGCGTAAAATCACGGGGGGGGGGGCGGAGCGGGGGCCCCCCCGGGGAACCAGACAACTCTATAAAAAAAACTGGAAAAGTTCCCAAAAAACTTAGTGGGACATTGCAATGCTTTTTATTAACAGTTTTTTTATT